>VZTB01014375.1:901338-954142 GCA_013397245.1 Thryothorus ludovicianus
CACGTAGAGCTGTGGATGTTAAGTGGTTGCTTTCTGAAATAACTCTCCCTCCTCTAGATCCCAGAGCGACGTGTAAAGTGTTTGCTGATACAGGAATTACAGATGTTGGAGGAGCTGCTATAAAGCCTCCCAAGATTTACATCTCCTCAGCGAGGTTTCTCCACGGGCTGACTTCACAGGGAGAGGTTTTACAGGCACTCAGGATCCTTTTGAATGTGTCTCCAGAGGCATTCACAATAATCGGAGGAAATCCCTTGAAGCCCATCAGATAAAGCACACAGAGGTAGGAAGGGAGCAGGGAGGTCACTTAGTGCCTATGGAAAAACTATTTTTGGTTTATTCAGGGACACAAAGCCAGGTTTTCAACTCATGCTGAGCACTGGCTTCACCAGCACCTCCAGATGCTTGCAGCCTCATCCCAGCTCCAGTTTGTTCTGGCTTACAGCACAAAAATAAATGTAAATCTCCCAAAACTGCTGGGTTTCTGCTGAATTTGGGGTAGAGAGGAAAAGTTCAGCTCTTATACCTGGATCTGGCCACTCCTAATGTCCATTCCCAGCGCTCCATTGATGTGTGATGCTGGTGACCACACAGCTTTTGGGGAGAATTATGACTTTATTCATTACTTCAGTGAAAGAAGTAATGGGCCCAGGTGGAATTACAGGTAGTAATGAAAAACAGAGACTTGTTTTTCTCCAATACCATTTGTGGCCACTTCAAATACATAAATATATATTTATTTATGTGTGTATGCAAGTGCCATAGGTACGTACCATGTATTTATGGCAGCTGTACAAAGAATTACATCTATATATGTTAGTTATGTTACATCTATGCTTTGGAGCTGCAGGCTCTGGGCTGTGAGGCCTTGTATTTTGCTTTTATGCTCTGGCAATAATAGCTTTTGGCTATTATTTTGGCTGTGGCCAATAACAGCTTATTGCCCACATCATAAGATTTAAAGCCTGTGACCGTTACGTTTGCTGAAGGAAACTTAAACTTCCCTTTGGAAAACTCCAGTGTATTGGTGCAAGGTGTATTTTCTCCAGGAGAGCTACAGCTCTTGTAATAAAAGCAAGCAAACAATCACGTTTATGACTTGTATTTAGAGAGGTGGGGAGTGAGAGCACATTAACCCCTCTGTGCTGGAGCCAAGGCTGCAGCACAAGGACATCAGTGCCCTCTCCCAGGAAAGGAAGGGGTGAAAGCAATGCCATGGATGGATAATGGGTAACCTTGTACAAGTCAAGCAATTTCATTTCTGTAAGGGACCTGGGGACTGAAAGCAGCACTAATGCTGATTAATCCCCCTCCCTCTTTTCTGTCTCCTAATTTTTCACTGCTCAAAGCTCTTCCTTCCTTTCAGCTGATTTCATGTGTGTGTGTATGTCAAGACACCTCATGCTCCAAGCATGGAATATGTGTAAAATCCTGCCTTCCCTAGCCTGCATCTCAGTTTATACCACTGTGCTTATCTCTGCTAATTCTCACATAACAACTGAGAACAATTCTCAACTGCAAAATTACTTTAATTACTCTTTTAGTAATTTACGCCAAGAAAACCTCCATCCTCCATCAGGCTTTTGGCTTTGTTTTTGTTTCAGGTGAGATTTTGCAGCACTGCAGAACTCCAGTCCCAGAGGACAGGATCTGATGGGATCTGTGCTGTCTGCCACCTCTTTTCTCAGCCTGGTTCCTGGTGTGAGGGACATCCCATAAACTCAAAAGGGAGAGAAATTCATGCTCCTTATAACTCCTCTCATTTCAGGAAAGCTGTTCCAGCCTGTTTTCATTAGGAATTATTGGTTTGGCTTAGTAGATAATTTGATTTCAGGGGAGAAAAGCATGATCTCTGCTTGGAAATGTTTGGCCACCCAAACATTACAACAGCTCTTTGACTCTTTTCTGTGTTGGGAAATCTCAGCTGAGCTCAATGTCCTGCCTCTGCCTCCAGCATCTCCTGGAAAAGCCCTGGAAGTGAGTCATGGGTTGCTTCATCCACCAAGGCCCTCAGTGAGTGCTGCCATTGCAAGAAGAGATTTCCCCATCCAGGGCAGCAGCTGGGCTGCTGTGTGCCTGAGAAAGCAGAGGATGTCTGGGAGACAGGCTGACACAACACAGAACCAGGCAGGAATGCATCTGAGGATGGAGCTTGGCAGGGAAAGCTGAAAAGGAGAAAGTGTGCAGAAATTGCAGGAGCAAAATCCTGATTTTTATCAAAATGTGTTGTTTTCAAAAGGAGGGTGATATTTCTGAGGGATGTGCCAGGGTTTTCAGTACCTGGTTTTCTGGAAGCCAGACAGAGCTGCTCAACAGGCACAGTGGTGAGGTTTAATTGACTGGATTCAAGAAAAAGTGTTCCCAGTTACCAAGGAGGTCAGGCTGGATATGCTGGATGAGAGCAGGCACTACTCATTATCTGTGTCCACATGCACTAAGAATAACACAGAACTCACAGAGGCTCTCCTTAGGATGGAACAATAAAAAGTGTATGGTTTGGGACAAAAATTTTGATTTCTTCCAAAAGTCATGGGTAAGAGCTCTGTCTGGGCAAAGAGAAACAGTAAAACCTTGGTCAGCTGGTGTCAGCTGGTGTCAAGCAGAGCCTTTAGTTGGGCAAGAGATTGTGAACTCTTGCAAGGAGGAGCAGCATCTCTGAGCACTGAGGTCCAGCCAGGTTGTGTTGGAGGCCAGTGGGTTTCAGACTTGGTCCTTGCTGTCAGGGGAAGCATCATCTGAGTGCTGCTGAGAAGGATTTTACCTCTGACTTCCCCTGGGATGGGCTCAAGGGTTTCCTTATTAAGCATTCACTCCTGCTTTACTGAAAATGTGTGAAAAGACAAAATATGGTGAGGAATCCATACCCAAGGGGCTGATATTTTGGATGGGCTAAGTGGAAGCACCTTCCTCTCCCTGGAGAGTGATGCAGGCTGGCTCTGCCTCTCGGCTCTGTCTCCTCTGTGCTGGCCAGGACCATGGGGCAGAACAGAAAATGGTACCACAACCACCACGGCTTTTGGGATTTATTCCTCTGCTTTCCCTACAGACCCCTTCAACTCAAACTCCAATCCAAAACAAGTTTATCAAGCACCATCTCCAGAATATCCATCAGCATCCAGGCATTGTGTGAGAAATGACTTGTCGGGCAAAACTACAGCTGGCATCGCCTGTTCTGATCCATCTCCTGTCAGCACTCACACCCCTGTTGACAAACTGAATTTCACCTTGATTTCTTCTTCCAGATAACACAGATTAGCTGGGAGCTGTGTCATTTTTCTGTTTGCTTTGGAGGCCTGAAGAAGGAGTGATGTGACAGAGGAGATACAGATGTCTGAGGAAATCCTGCCCACCTGGTCAGCAGCTCAGGGCAGAGTTTTGCTGAGACACCAGAGGTACCAGTGGCTTCTGCAGGACTTTGGGCACAGCAGATGCAAACCCTTGTGCCATTGTGCTGCTTTAATGCTGTTTTCCTGCCTCCCAACCAGCACCTCCTCCAGGCTCACTGTCTGCATCCTCTCACACACAGAATGTGATGGTTGGCTGAGATATTTCTTGAAGGGACTCTCGGGAGGTTCCTGATGATCTCTGTGTCCTTGTGAGCAAGGCAAGGACAGCCAGCCCCAGCCCAGGCAGGCAGGAGCAGCTCTGGTGGCTTCACATCCCAGAACAAAGCCATTTGTACTGTGCCAAGCTCAGATGTACTGCTGTGTGTGCAAGCAGAGATCATTCCCCCTCACTCTATCCAGAGAAAGAGACGTAAGAAATGGAGCCTCTGATGAGATAAATGGTTATTATGAGGTATAGACATTTTTAATTAGCTTCTGTAGACACTACCACACTGCTAATGAGCCCTTGCCAAGTTTCCTGTGATTCCTCTTTACTTTTTGTAACTCTGTAATAGTAACAATAGAATCATTTTCTCTAATAACCATGATAAAACCCAGATAATCCCTCTATAACTCCAGCATAAGCTTCGTGTAATTAAATCACTTGGTGAAACATTTTTGGTCTGAGGGATGGAGGAATGCAGCACAGCTCTGCTGCTCCATTAAGAGAATTCCCCACATCCTCCTGCCCCCAAAGAGTGTAAATCTGTACAAGATTTATGAAGTACGAGACTGGACCAGGGTTAAAAAGGCAAATGGTTGTGTTTGGATCTCCAACTACCCCACTGTTGCCAAAGCAGAGGCCAGGGTTTTACCAAAGCAGTGAATTTGGTCCTGAGGGAAGAGCCTGACCTGTGCTAGGTGGGTGGTGAGCAGGAGGTCCCAAAGCAGGGAGCAGTTCCCAGGTGCATGGGGAGGTGTGAGAAGGTTTCTTTCCCTAAAAAGACCTCACAGGAGCTCTGCTCTCATCTGTGTTTTGAGAGAAGGGGGAGTGTTCCTCAACATTGCTGAGAAATGCAATTTAGATAAATAGCTGCAAGCCCCTAGGAAGAGTTGATGCAGCTGCTCATCTTCCACTGCCCTGCTCTGATTGATGTACCCCAGGTAGTGTCAAACCTGCTTATTCCTTCCTGCTTTTCCTTTCCATTACTACACATGTTTTTCTATAATTACTCCTCTTTTAAGCATTTCTCATGCAAAAGTACACACACAATGCACAGGAACAGCTTCTCTGCACTCAGGTCTGTGAATAATCACAGACATGCTGCCCTCCCTCTGGAAGCCTGGGGATGGGGAAGCCTTTTGTGTTGCTGCCTTTAGATGAGGATCTTACTTCTTACTTTCCTGACTCATCTTTGAGCCCTTAGAGTTTATTGGCGAGTTGAAGAAACCCTGGGCAGAGAAAGGCAGCAGCCTCCCACAGCTCTGCCACAGGCCAGTTCCTGCCAGGATTTCTGAGCAGAACTTTGGAAAGCAAAGCCATCCCAGACAGTCCTGCCACATTACCTCATCCCACAGTTTCACAAAGGAGATGGGGAGATCAACAGAGGGGAGGGAGCTCCCAAAACCCCACACACACATTTCCTGGGCAGCAATTAATGCTACAGCATGGCCCAGTCAATGGGGCAAGCCCAGCTGGGGACAGAGCAGTGGAGGAAGGTGAACTTGGGAAGCAAACCTGATTTCACTCACTGAAGTCTCGGGTGCTCCCAAGCACTAAAATGTGTCCAGAGGTGGCTCAGGCCACTCGTGGTGACACAGAGGACAAGGAGTTCTGGCTGCTGCCTCCTCCTTGTACTCCCCAGGGCCAGTGACCTTCTGCTGGGTTTTCAATGAGCATTTTGTACCCATTAGGAGCTGACAGTGATTGGGATGTTTTGTCTCTCCACCTTCTCCTACACCTCCACACGAGTCATTAAGCAACGCTCCAACTCCTCTGCTTTGTGTCTCTGTCCCCTGTCACCTGTAATGGCTTCATTCATCAGCCTCCCCTTGTTTTGGCTGTATTGTAGTGGTTTTTTTTGGTTGGGGTGCATGAGATGCACCCATCTCCATGGCCTGCCAGCACAAGGCAGTCCTTTACATCTTCTTCTTCTTCTTCCAGCTTTTCTTCTCTGCTGGGTGCTCCCATGCCCAGACTTTCCTTTCTCTGCTGTGACCTCCTCACATCTAAGCATGTTTCTTGTGCCTTGGCTTTAATAACAGACCACAAAAAGAACTTCAGATATTTTGTGGAGTTTTTTCTCACTCACCCTTTTAAGGGAAGGGCTAAGGAAAGGATGTTTATGTAGGAGACAGTGAAACGTTGTGAAATGGATGCAGTGCCCTGAGATTGAAACTCCATTAAGAGAGAGGAAAAGTCCAACCTCACCAGAAATCTCTGTGAGTGTTCAGACATATTCTGGTTGGTAGAGCATCCAGATTTTACTGTTTGCAGATTGGGCTCTCGGCTGAACCAGGTGCTGAACAAGTGCTTTCCACAGGTCACCGTGTCCAACTTCATTCTAAACAGCTCCAGCCCGAGGCCAAATTCACTCCTGAAATAAATGGGCTCATCTCTCCCTCAGAGAGCCTCGTGCCCTGGCGTGGTGCATGTCCTGCAGCAGCCTGAGGCAGCAGGGGTCTCTCAGCAGGGTGGTTCCTGTGGCAGCTTCTCCTGCAGCCATGGGGGTTACTGCCTTTCTGCTCCAATTCCTGCCCCAGCTGGTGAGAGCCTGCAGGGACAGCGTGCTGCTCCAGGGGACACGAAAGGACAGAGGAAGCTGCCCTGGTTTGGCTGGGATGGAGTTAATTTTCTCTGGAATAGCCGGGACAGTGCTTTGGGTTCAGTGTGACAGCAGCGTTGGTGACACTGATGGCTGAGTTGTGGCTGAGGGGAGCTTACCCCGAGTCCAGGATTTTCCAGTGCCTCGTGTTCTGCCTCCCATGGCCAGGAGAGGTGACCCACAGTGGCCAAAGGGATATTCCTGCTCAGTGCATAAACTGGGGGGACTTGGCTGGGAGTCACCAGTGGCTGCTGGACATCGGTCAGTGGGTGGTGAGCACCCGTCCTGGCACCCCTCGATTCTCTTGGGATTGATTCCAAACTTGGAGACCCTCAGACCTCCACTAGGCAGGCCCTGAGCTGTCAGGCAGGGATTTCCTCCAGCTGAGGATGGATGGGGGCCTCCTGGGTGAGGACAGGGAGACTTTGCCCAGCCTCACCTGGGCTCTACACCCCACCCACGGGCCCAGAGCCCAGTTAAGCTCAGCCTGATTGTGCCATTCCCCTCCTGAGCTCAGCTGGAGGTGTGCAGGTCTCCAGTGAAAGCAAGACCCTGCCTCACCACAGAGCCCCATGCTGGGTACCTGAGGAACATGGCCTTTCCCTCAGCTTGGTAAGATGTTATTTTGATTTTTTTGGGTTTGTTTGCTCTGTGAGTTTGCTGCAAAGGCTGAGGAGTGGGAGTGAGTGTCCAGGGAGGTGTGGGGACAGCCCCATGTCCCCTGCCCAGGTCTGAGCAGCACAGCTGCTGCCCTGCAGTTTGGACAAGCTTTCCTCAGCTGCTCAGGCTTTGCACAGAGCTGTGACTACATCAGACCCTCCATCCCTTCAGGAACTGATGTTTCTGGATGTAAACAAGTGTGGGACCTTGGTGGCCCCAGGCAGGGGCATGGGAAGCAGCGTAATTCCCTTCTTGCCCACAGAGATCCATCCTTTCCTATTTGCTGCTGAACATTTTTCATTACAATGTTCTTATGATGCTGTAGGGCTGGAAACATCAGGAATATAAATCAGAGCCTGTCATTCACAGGCATCATGTTTATTTTACATTAATATATGCTTTCTGTTAAAATATCACGGATTCAGTTGTGAACCTTGGCTATTATCAGAAGCTTATTGCAATCATTTCTCTTCCTTTTTATTTATGCACATGAAATGCTGTGTTTGATGATGAAGTGCTTTCTGACTGAAAGGATCAGGATGTTTGGGAAGTCACAGCCTGCACGGCCTCTGTGCTCTGACTTAGCAATTTTGTTGCCTCTGTTCCCCTGGGTTTTACTTCTTTTCCTGCTGGTGAAGGGAGGGAGCACAGAAAGCATCTCCTTTACTTCATTTTAATGGCTAATATGAGACTGCAGGCTTGTCTTTAGACTAAAAACCTAGGCAAAAAATAAATATAAAAGGTGTCTGTAATTCTGGAAGGATTTGAGGATTTCTCTGGGGACGCTGAGAGCAGGGAGTCCTCTCCTGCCACCTCCAGCATCTGTCACCTGTGAAATGCTGCTGAGAAAAGGCACAGAGAGGGACAGGCCTTGTTATCCTGGGCTGCCTGGTAGGAAGCAGAAGGGAGGTGTGTAAGCAAGTGATGTTTCTCAGCTGTGAGCCTCCAGCTGCATGCCATTCCCAATTATCCAGGCACATCCATATGGATGTGCAGACCCTGCCGGGCTGGGGGTCAGCTCAGCTGGAGCCTGGCAGGGCTGTGCTGCCCTCCCACCCCCAGATGGGCACGGGGGGCTCACAAAGCCTGGTGGAAAGGAGAGCAAAACTCTGTCCTTGAGCTCTCTTTACTCCAGAACTTCATCCTGGAGGTGGGAGAGCAAAACTCTGTCCTTGAGCTCTCTTTACTCCAGAACTTCATCCTGGAGGTGGGAGAGCAAAACTCTGTCCTTGAGCTCTCTTTACTCCAGAACTTCATCCTGGAGGTGGGAGAGCAAACCTCTGCCCTCAGGATCACTGTGGGCTGTCAGGCCACGTGTGACTCTGGCATTTTTGGAGCGTTGTGCAAGGCCTGGAGGAGAGCAAAGGCTCTGATTTCTACAGAGCCTTTCCTCGCTGGTGCTTTAGCTCGGGTCTGTGGGCAGATAACTGAATTCCAGGAGGGCAGCTCTGGGCATCCTGTGGGATCTGCGATGGGATTCCTGCAGGGGGTGAGTGAGGGGCCTCTGGTGTCTCAGAAGGGTTGCTAAGGGTCAGGATTCTCCTTTGGCTGCAGTAAAAGTTGTTAAACCCACCCCGCTCCCACGAGTCTGATCCCAGACTGCCCACACAGGCTGTGGGTGTGGTTTGACAATTAACTCCAACATGCTAATGAACCAGAACTCACAAATTCGAGTGACCATTTTGGGTTCACCTTGGGTGTGTCCAGCTGAGCTCTTGTGCTGCCCGGGTGTGGCCAGTGAGGTCTTTTAATAAATCCCTGCTTTATCCTTTTGCTGTGGCTGCTCTCTGTTCCAGCTCAGCCTCCAGAAGGCGTCAGGGAAGTGACCCATTGTCCTGATCAACATTTGATGGGCAAGAGGAAGGTGCAGGAGGAGGCTTAAAGGACGCTCTTCTCCCAGAATTTCTGGATTAGGTACCGGATCTGGGCTTTATAAACATTACAGGAAGATCTGCTGATCGGATATGAAAAATAGATTAGGTATTTTTTTCTATAAGCTTCATTTATACTCATTAGAGTGCTGCAAGTAATAATACCAGGAAATAGATTTGCAGGCAGAAGTATGATTTTTAAGTTAAGGATGTTCATTTAATTTCAGCTCTTGTCTCCTAGATGTGCCTCCTCCTAATGCTCTAAATAGCTCTTCTGCCTCTTTGATGTTTACACCCTTCAAATGCATAAAGACAGTTCTCTACAATTCCTCATTTTGCCAAGCAATACATACTTAGTGCTTTTCATCTCTCTCCATAAATCAATCCCTTTCCTCCAACAGGAGCTAGAATAGGATTTTTCTCCCTTATTAGATTTGTACTGAGAATTTCTTTTTTCAGAAACAGATAAATGATACAAGGTTTTTTCATGACAAAGCATCCTATCATATATTATTAGCAAACACTTCCACAGCAGAACAGGAATAAAAATAGAAAGTGGGCTATAAAAAAAGAATGTGTAGCAGGATAACATTTAATCTCACAGCATGGTACTGAAAGTGGAGCATTTCCTTCACATTTCTTTGCAGATCTTCAAGGAAAGATCCAGGAGGCCTCCTCAGAAACACTTGGCATCTTTTACTTAAGATTTTCGTTAAATTCTGTGTGATCTTTGACACTGAGTTAATGAATTTTCTCCTTATTCAAAAAGCCCACCCACTGCCTGTGGTGCGTTTGAAGCTTCAGATCCTTTCTCCTGGCTCAGCTGCTGCTCCCTCTTCCCAGCATCTCAGCATCAGTTGTGCCCACTCTATTCCACAAAACTTTAATTGAGAAACCACCTGAATGATAAAACAAAATCTCAGATCCCGCTTATCCCAAACCCAGTAATTTCTTATGTACTGATTTTCGGTGGGAGCCCTCAAACTGGAACATTTTTGAGTTCTCACCTGGCAGGCCAGGCTAACAGGTCCATGATGTGCAAGTGCAGATTGCTCCCTCTGCCAGAGCCTCCCCAGGGATCAGCCCTGGGTGGTGGCTGCACTTCAGGGCTGCAGTGAGGTGAGGATTTATCTGGAAAACAGCCCCTCTCACACTCCCCAGGCTCCTGAAAGCAGCTTTGGTTGAAGTCAGGTAACCCCTATGAAAAGAAAAATTGATTTAAACTGAAATTACAGATGAAAGGTGAATACTGAAGCGGATGATTTCAGCAGATTTTTGTCAGGGAAAGCTCAGGGCTTTGGGGATCAGGCTGCCCTGGGGTGGAAGCACGTGTGGATCACGCTCAGACACGTGTCCAGCCAAGAGCCACTTGCCTGATTCTTCCCAACATTGCTCTTTCAGCTATGAGCAGTGAGGAGAGGCTGATCCAAGGGTTTGTTTTCCTTCCTTGTGGTTCCAGGGGTGATTTGGAGAACAGGAATGTTCTCCTGGGGCAGAGCAACCCAGTAGGGCCAGCTGCTGGTGCTCAAACCCCACCTGGAGCCAGTTCAGAGACGGGCAAGAGACAAGAAGGTTTAAACCTCCAACGTTTTGGTGATTATATAATAAACGTGGCAAATAATGAGCTGTGCAGCTGTGGTGTGTGTTTAGGGAGGGAGCCTGGAGGGAGCTTCTAACTCCTTACAAAGGAGCAGGTGCTGCAGAGGAAACCAATATCTGAAACTTTTAGCAAAAGTCCAAAGATCTTCTCTGGAGCTGCTGCCAGCAAGCAGAAAGAAGGCAGAAAATCCAACACAAAGCCAACGTGGCTTTGTAATAAACAAACCGAAGAGGTGCCAGAAGTTGTTGTGTGCTTGGGTTTGTGACAGTGCAATTTAATTTCTCATTGTTCTCGCTGTCCTTAGAGCAGGGTCAGCACAGCAGAGGGTCTGAGCAGTTCCCTGGGGCAGCTGCTGCTTGGACACTCTGGCAGGTCTCTGTCGTTGGAAGCTCCCAGTTCTTGCTGCAGAAACTTCATTGCTGCCACCTTGGGGCCTGCTGGGTCCCTGAGAAGGTTTATACTCAAGCATTTTTTGGAGTTTGGTTTTTGCAAGTTTAAAACAGCTTTTGAATGTGTTTTGCTCTTGGTGGTGTTATAGAATCACGAATTTATTAGCTTGGAAAAGACCTCTAAGATCAAGCCCACCACTTAACCGTGTCCCCATGTGCCACATCCACAGAGTTTTTCAACATTTCCAGGGATGGTGACTCCACCACTTCCCTGAGCAGCCTGATGCAATGCTAGACAACCCTTTCCACGAAGACATTTTCCCAAATATCCAACCTAAACCTCCTCTGGAGCAACTTGATGCTGTTTTCTCTTGACCTACCACTTGTTACCAGGGAGAAGGAACATCAGTCACTAAATGTGGTTTCTCTCAGCCAACCAAAACTTGCAAGGTCAACTTTTTAAACTGGAAGGCCAGTGTTTCAAAAATGCAGGGTACTCTTTTGCCCTATTTTAATTGTCTTTCTGGTATATGCTTGGGTGGTTCTGTCCCCCACAGGGAGCCTGAGAACTGCTCAGTTCTGCTATTGCTCCTGGAAACAGATTTCTGTAATTGCTCCTACTGTTGTTGCATGGACGTTCAGCACAGCAAGGAACTGGTGGTGAGGAGGTTTCTTAAATTTGGGTTGTGAGTTATTGAAGAGCCCAAACTGACCAGTTCTATGTAAGTCACAAAAAATCCCTGAAGCTGGCAGTGGTTTTGGTGTTTAAATGGGCACCTTGGTGGTGCAGAGCAGGTAAATGCTCCATGCCATGGCCTGGGCTCCAAGATTATCACCTCAGACACTCCCAGGTGGAGATCTCAGCTGGATCTGAGGATTCTGTTCAAAGGCTAAGATATCCTTCTGCCCTTTGGGTATGTGGATATGCACATAAATTCATACATCTATATGTGGTTGCTAAGTCTGTAACAGCCCCGGCTCTCTGCTTGCTGCAAATTCTATTCCTTAGAGCAACACTTATTCTGTGAACTCCCTGAAGATAAGGCTGTCTTGCTGTATGTTTCCAACACTCCTAACCCTCATGGGCTTTCATTTCCCAGCTGGCTTTTAATGTAATGTAAAGATTAGAAATGATATCTTCCATTAAAACTTTATTAGGTGGCTCTTCCACTTAGGAGAGCGGTTTCACTTCCTCCCGGCCGAATGAATTCCAGTCACTGAAAGCCAGACATGAAAATGCAGGAGGGGGAAGGAGAAAGCTACTTGCAGTCCTGAAGAAGTGAGGAAAAATAAGAGTAGTTTGTTTAGTGGCCTGTCTGAGACACCTGTAGCTCAGTGCAGAGCCCTGGGCCAAACACTCCCCTTCTTGGCAGGGAGCAGCTCCAAATGCATTTTTCCCACTCGTGCATCCTGCAGGTTTCCACTGGAGCCTGTTGCAGTCTCTGGGAGCACCAGGCATCTGCTGACTCCCCTGGATGTGGCTCAGGCTGCTGGTGGGGTGATTGATGTGTGGTTACCCCCGAGAGCAGCCTGAGTGGCAGCAGCTGACCTTCCTCAGAGCATGGGTACCACTCCTCGGCTTCCCTCTGGCGTTTGCTGTGACCTTTGGATGCTGATTGATCCCAGATTAGTGCTTGTTAACAATAAATAGCCTAAAATTAGGACACATGTAGACAAGTCCTGAAAAGGTTAGACAAGCTCGTGGCAAGTTAGCACAAGGCCGTGCTGGAGGTTTGTCTTTATGCTCTGTTTTCCAAAAATCTTTTCCATTTTTACTATGTCCAATTTTGGGGCAAAACCAGCTGGACAGCCCCAGTATGGGGGAGCTGTGGTGTGGCACCTCTGCACCCTCAGCTGAGCTGCACAAAGCTCTCACACAGCCCAGGAGAGGAACTGTAGCTCATTTTCCTGGGCTCTCCATGTGGGTGGAATCAGTATTTTGCCAAGTGAAGATGGGTAAATGCATCCAGCTGTGCTGGACTGGCTTCAGTTCATACGTGGCAGCAAGGTTTTTCATTTTCCCTTGAACAGTTATAGTGTCTTCCCCACTCCATTTGCAAACTTGTGGCTGCACAAGTACCTCAGAGTAGGCTTATTTATTATAAATATGAATGATGTGGAAGCTGCAGGCCTTGGAACAAGGTACATTTATACCCAGACATTGTACCCAGCCATGCAGGGAAGCCCATGGAGAACATCCCTGATCATCAGCTATGAAATGGTTAAATAAAAATTTTGTTCCAAATCATCAAAGGTATTTTAAGCATATTTTGCAACATTTTCATGAACAAAACAAAAAAAGAACAACCTTGGAGGGGAAAATTATCTGTGTCATGGGTGATACAAAGCTGCATCAGTACCTATAAAGTGCCCCAGCAATACAAGAGAATTGGAGTAATGAACAGAAATGCTCAGTTAGAGCTTTTTCCATATTTTATGTTAATCATTAGTTAGAGCCGAAATTAGCTTTAATTGATATTAAGAGTTGAAAAAATGAATCCTCCAGAGAATGAGTCTCTTTAACCTTTAATGATGCAGTAAATAAAATACCCTGTCAACATTTGTGCAATAGTAAGGGCTTTCAAAATTCCATATCTGTGTGGTGAGCAATTCAATATGTCCAATTTTCTCCATTACAGCAGAGAAAATGATGTCGTTGCATAAATTCAGCTGCAGGTTTTCCATGTTTCCAATCTATCTGGTAATTCCCCACGCTGGCTTGTTACTTCTACCAGGGAGATGGAGAGAGGAAGAAGGGACTGAGATCAATCCCAGTCCTGCTTGTGCTGCCTTTTCCACTTGTGTCCCTTGGCTTGCAGGCTCCTGATGCCAGAGGAGCTGTGCCTCAGTAGAGGTAAAAGGAGCAACGCTGCCTGTTCTTCCTTTCAGGTGAAATATGCCTGGAAATGTTTCATTTTTCACTTTTAAGGCACAGCAGAATTGCAAAAGGCTTCAATGCTTTAGGGACACTTAGTTTGCTAATAATAGTCAGGCCATTCTTCTCCCTGTCAGGGCTCAGCCTGATGTTGAAATACCTCATAACTGATTTGGTGAAGCACATGAAGCATTCCCTCACTGAAAACAGGAAATCTGTTTTTCATAACATCCACTTGGTCATTGCAATCAACTGGAAGCATTACATCATTTAGGCAAATTCCGAGTGAGGGTAACTGGGAAACAGAAAACAAATCTCCCCACTTAAAACCACCTTTTGTCTTTCACCAGGACTGATGCAATAATGGTTCACATCCCATGGGACACAAACCTCCTGTGGAAAGGTCCTTTCTGTGTTAAGGGGAATATATTCCTGCATATTTACAGAAGTTCCTGAGTGATGCTGGCGTTTCCCTGGGTGTGGGACTGTTACACTGCAGTGATGTGAAAATAATTTCTCTGAGACAAGGTTGTAAAGCCTTCGAGAAAACTGTATGTGGTTTAAAATAATGATGAAATAATAATTTTCTTTGTTCTTTTTTCCTTCGTGCTTGGGCTTTGGGAGGACTTAGGTGAGGAAAAGAAACAGAAGTGTCTGCACAATTAATTTTTATCTTACACTGTTTCCTTTCCTCTGATGAGACCCAGCTATTTTGGGACAATTCTATGTCCCAGGCCTGCCAAGGATGTGTAGACACAGTGCTCAAGCACTGGAACAGGCTGCCCAGGGCAGTGATGGAATCACCTTCCCTGGAAGTGTTCAAAGAGAGTGTTTGTGGCACTTGAGGACGTGGTTTCTGTGATTTAGTGGCGAGCGTGGTGCTCGGTTAATGGCTGGATTTGATGATCCTGGAGGCCTTTTCCAACCATAAAGATCCTGTGATTTTATGAATCAGCAAGGAGTCCAGATAAAATAAATGTTTTATCAGCAAAAACCATTCAAGAGATGAGTTAAGCTGTGCTATGCTTGGTTAAAAGTGGAACCAGCCAAAGCAGGGAAACCTGGTGGATGCCCAGGACCAGCAGAGTCCTTGGCCAAGTCACTTCTGAGGGGTGACCAGCAAAGCAGTGGGAGGTGCTGGGAATGAGGGAGACAGCCCTTAAAAGCAGAGTAATTTTATGGAGTTAAGACACGGAGGATCTAATTTTCTTCTAGAAGACTCATTACCATGATTTTGTTACACGTTATTTATGGGCTGTTATGATAGTCCTGGCAGGTCATAATTGGCTGAAGCCGGAAAATTAGTCACATTTTTCACATTTGGAAGAATGATCTGTACAGTTGCACTTAATGACTTCATTCCCGGAGAGCCCCGTGCAGGGAAGGAGCTGGGGTGTGGCTGGATTAACCCTTCGTGCTTCTGGCACCCTGCAAAGGCACCTGGGTTTGCTCATCAGGCGCCAAAAGAACTTTTCACAACTTCAAAGCAGCTCTTTGGCGTGTAAGTGATTTGCTGCTTTGATGATAGCTTCCTCTTTCTGTACCTTTCCTTTAACCTGAGTTAGTTTTTCCTGGCACTGGATTTTCTGGAGAAAAATTCCTTTTTTAAACTGATTTTTCCATGCTTTGCACTCTCCCCATCAGAACCACTGCGGCATCACGGTCAGTGAGACAGGGCCAGCCCTTCCAGGGATGGCCTCTAACCCCTGGGAAGAGATGGGCAGCAGATTAAACTGAGGCAGGGCCTCACTGGCAGCACTCCTCAGAGCCTTGCTGTGTACACAGCACAACCCAAACAGTCTATCACGGATGATGAATCAGAAGGGAGCACTATAATTGTTTTATCTGCCTTTTGGGACAGCACAAGCTGCTTACTCTTGAATTAGAGCCTGGTGAATGTTGCTGTATCTTCCAGAAAAATGGACAGCTTTGATTTGGGGATTTCCAGGGATGAGGAATCCACTGTGCTGTTGCCTGTCCACTCCCAAACCCCTGAATAATCACTGGCAAAGAATGGACCTGCATTGTTGAATAAATTTGTACAATATGGGATTGCAGCATTTGGGTCATGTTGCAGTTTTGTCTGCTAGACTAAAGAGAAAAGCATGTTGCCACAGGAGAAAATTACAGAGCATGATCCAGCAAACAATGCCTTGGAATGAAGGTTGCCAGGAGAAAGTTACAGGATTATTTGATTTGATTTGCAGCTCTGGTAGAAACATTTCCCATTTCACTAATACCTGTTTTGGTTGGTAGATGTCAAGACCAGCACAATTTACTGGGGTTTGAAACTCAGACCTGGGAGAACCTCCCACCTGCTTTTGGATATTCCCTGTTTAAATGGTCAGGGATGGCATGAGCCATGGGGTCAGAGCATCCTGTTGATGAGGAGCAGCTCAAAGCACCTAAAACCCCACCACAGGCAGTGACTAAACCCCATCCAAGGCCCTGGGAGGAAAGATTCAGCTCCAGGCTGTGTGCAGACCGTTCCTTCAGCAGCACTGGCCCTCCTGCAGGGCTGTCCCCTCCTCCTGGGAGCTGCTGCTCTCTCTAAATCCATCCTCTGCCACTCCAGCATGGGAAAGGGCTGGCCAGTGCTGAACTGGAGGCAACCTCTTAATCAAAGTAAGAGGTGGGAGCTGGAGTGTTTGTAAAATACCGTACAAATGGGAGGGCTTGATGGCGTTAAATGAAGGATCAGATTCATTAAATTAAGTGGAAGGCAATGTACATGGATAATTTCAAGGGTTGAGGCTGAATACGGGTTTTAAATAGGAAGTGATCAGCCACTATACACAACACAAAGCAGCTCTCAAACATTTTTAATGACAGTATTTGTACACACTTTAGTTTAATTAACACATGGCACAGGAGAGGGCTGGTAACTAGGATGTGTAGTCTCACACCAGTCGTCTCAATTAGAACACATGAAATTTCAAGCATCGATACACCCAGAAGAACAGCACCCGTCCCTGCCCGCTGAGGTCTGGCAGCTTGAATTTCCATCACACCTTGTTTTTCTTGGATGTGGCAGTAATTCCTTCCCTCCAGATGGAGAAGTCCCCTTAGAAGTGGATGATCAGCTTCTCATTTGGATTTATTTCTTGTTTTGCAGTCAAAATTAAGGCGACTGTGTATTGTCACTGCCCAGTGATCCATGTCACGTTTCTGACAGCTATGTTTATTAGTAAATATGTAGTAATTGCTTCCAGAATTAGCTGGAGCTGCTCTTCTGTGTCTGTACGTGTAGGAGAGATTTCCTGTGATGTGTGATCCTCTTGTTAGCACGACAGTCCCTGGATGCTGGGTGGGTTTCAGTTCTTGGCGGGCTCAGTGCTGGTCCGGGGCACCAATTTCAGAATAACTGGCTTCTCTGGTGTTAAGAGCCCCACTGAACTCAGCTTGATTGGGATCTGCAAGAGTGAGAGGGAAAGCACAGGTGGAGCTGCATGAGTTAAATATGCAGAGATGGAAGGTTCAGGCAGGACAGGATCTGCAGTGCCTGGAAGTGCAAAGTGTCTGGTATTGGCAGCCAGCTCTGCCCGTGCCAGCCTCGAGCCTCCACAGGCTCCTCACCTGAGTCTCTTTGCAGGTCTGGAAGGTGAAATGCTGCAGCAGGGAGACGATGGCAACTTTCAGAATCAGGAGAGCAAACCTCATCCCGATGCAGTTCCTGGGACCAGCCCCAAAGGGCAGGTACGTGTAGGGGTCTATGGACTCCTTGTTCTCCTTACTGAACCTGGGTGATGGTTGGGGAAAAGAAATGAAGGCAGCAAAACCACAAAGTATCTTATTTATCCAGGGATCTCTCCCTGGTGCCCTGCAGAGCCTGGTTTGGGTTTTTCCTAAGGTGTCTCAGGGTACCCCAGAAATTGAGTGCTGTGACAAAGCCCTTGCCCAGGGCAAGAATTAAAATCAAACCCACTTGAGGGTTTGATTTGAATTCTGTCCATCCAGCTTAGTCAAAGTTGGAAGCAAGGTGAAAATCCAGGTAATATCCTGTCCCACAGTGATGGATATTTCCTGTCTGTGGTATTTACAGAGAGAAGAACCAGAAGTTGTTTTGGTTAGGAGCAGCCTTTGGCTTCAGTTTCTTTGGGAATGAGAAGTAGATATCAGTTACAAAAATAACCAACAAGGGAAGGTTATCCTTGAAAAAAAGGAGGGAAGGCAATACTAGAAGGACCGAGTCTGGCATATTTAGTAGAAGCTTGTATGGAGGGAACAGGTTCAACAAGGAGGATTATACAGAGGATGGCCAGCAGTTACAAAACCTCCACATTTGCCCCCTCTCAAGAAGCTTAGAAACAGGGTACAGGATCCTGTGAGGTACTGGTGGTATTCTCCCAATAAGATTATGTTGTTTGAAACCCTGCTTTAAACGCAAAGCTCATTTTCTTCTTAAAATGACATTCCCACGAGCCTGCAATTTCTCATCCGTATTGTTTGTAAAAAGATAGGAAGAACACCATTAGGAAGCTAATCAGAGATTAATGCTTAATTACTGAGGCAAAAGCAGTGTGATATTTCTTCCCTTTCATTAAGCTTTTTGTACCTCTCTGGCCTGAACTCGTCTGGGTTGGGCCAGTAGTCAGGGTCACGGTGCAGGACATAGGGGGGGATTGTGACCACGACTCCTTTGGGAATGGTCACTCCATTTATCTCCACGTCTCTCTTGCAGGTCCTCTCGATCCGCCCCCCCAGGGGATACATCCGGAGGGTTTCGCTCACTGTCATGTCAAGATATTCCAATTTCATGACTGCATCGTACGTGAGGGGAGCCTGCAGGGCAGCAGGAGGAAGGTGAGCAGCTATGTTGGTGTCAGAACTGGATTGCCCTGAAAGACCTGTGGGAACAAGAGTATCCCCCACCACTACCACCCCACATTTGACTCAGACTCGCTGAAGAACACAATGCAAGGTAGAAATTGAGTGACTGGTTTCATTTTTGCACCCTTGTCTTGCTTGGAAATGCACATACATGGGTGCAGAGTGTGGCAAATGGGTTTGAGCAGCAGGCTCCAGCTGCCAAAAGAAAATCACTGCAGGGCTGAGTTGTCTCAGTGTGTGTCTCCCAGAACTCTTGGAAAATCCGTGATGTTTAGGAGCTAAAGATTTCTCCTTGCCCTGACTGAACCAGGAGGACAGCAGAGTCCTCCCCATCACTCAGAGTCCCCCTTACCTTGTTGGGCAGGACTGTGTCAATCTCCTGCACCACCTTTTCCTGCACATCAGGGTGCAGGGCCAGCTCGTAGGCCAGGTAGCACAGGCTGTTGCCAGTGGGCTCATACCCACCAAAGATAAAGATGAATGCCTGGGCCAGGACCTCTGTGTCAGTCAGGGCTGTGGGGAGATGAGAAAAGCAGGGCTGGCTGATGGTCTCAGCAAGGACCAGCAGCAGCAGGTGGTGTCCAGGCAGGTTTGTTGCTGTTGTTTCCTGATAACACTTTTATAACTGCTCTACCCGCCTAGAAAAATCCATTTTATAGAGGAGGCAGGTGATTTCCTGAGTATAAATAACTGCTCCCTGATCAGGGATCTCAGCCCTGGTGCTGGGTCCAGGAGACAGAGTTCCCTCTGGAGCTGGTCAGTGAAGAGGATGGTGACACAAACACCCTCCCATATTCTCACTCCCACAGCCCCATGCCTGTGATGAGGATCTGGTTGTTGTTACCTTTATGTGAGTGATTTTCTTCTTTGTTCCCCTGTCTGCCTGAGCGCTGGGATTCGATCATCATCTGCAGGAAATCCACCCTGCCCTGAGAGGGAAAGCAGGAGAGTCTCTTTGGTGACAGGTTCCTTGGAGGGCTCAGATAAGCAGATTTCACAGCCTAAGCACATTTTTTTTAGACTGAGAGCATCCCCAAAATGCACACAACTTCCTTACTGAAAAACATAATGCTTGCTTTTTGTTCTGGAAACCTGTCTGTCCTATCCATTAAGCCACTGAGTGGGAGAGCTGTGCCTTGAATGAATTTGGGGAAAGGGATCCAAACTCTAAAAGGCAGAATTTTGTCAGGAAGCAGCTGCAGGTTTTGAAAAGCGAGAGGGGAAGGCACAACCCCAAAGGTGATTTTGCTGCCCATGTGCTGCTTACTCTGCACTCTCTCATCCTCTGCCTAATCTTCTTCAGGGAGTCTCTCACTCTCTCTTTACAAGTGCTGCAGACTGAAGCTGAGTCCAATTCTGCCGTGCCTTTATCTGGATTTAGCTTCAGATCACGGCTGTACAAAGTCCCCCTGATTCTCTGCCAGGACGGGTCAGGTGGGGCTTTTTTGACAGCATTAAAATGAAGTGTTTACACTTGAGTAGGCTCAGGGTTTTGTTGAGTCATTGTACTTTGGCTCCACCTTTGATATCATCACCCTAATTATATCTCACTTCAGTGTACTTTCTGCCACAATTGCTCTCAAATTCCCACTCACCTTGTGAGTCTCCTTTTCACGTTCCTGCTTAATTTTGGCAATGGATCTCATGAAAAAATCTACAGCATCACTGGGGAAGATGTTTACGTTCATCTTGGCCATGATAGGAACAAGGAATGGGAAAACAACTGAAAAATAGATAGAGAATTAAATTGCACTCTGTAAGTAAACTCCCCCACCCATATGAGATAGCTGTGGATGCTAAATAGGAAATTATTTCCTTTTTTAATTTCTTTACCTGAGAAAAGTATGAACTTTGCATTTTTCCCCTGTTTTGTTCCCTTGGAACAGTTTTTGCATTAGATGGGCACAACCAAGCTGGATATAATCAATCATTAAGAGAAGACCAAGGCATATTCCACCTCCTATTTCTAAAGCTCTGTTTTCTAAGGACAGGTTACTTCTGGACATACAACAGGCATGTGGCTCAGAAGAGAAACATTGAAAATTCTGAGTTCTTTGCTTGGGCTGAGCTGTTCACTGCCTTGCTGTGACCATGCAAACATTTTCAAGTCCCTTTCAAAGCGTTTCCTTCCTCAGAGAAACTGGATCTTGATATTCTGTATAGATTCATGAAATCTATAGCACCAGAACCTCCTCTGTGCACAGATCCAAACTTTCCCTGGGTTTTCAGCAAGGTATCTAACCTTAAATTAAGGTCCATTGCAACTAAGTTATTGCACTGGAGGAAATTGCATCTAATTACAGTCCCCACTCAGCACTCTCTTCCAGAAAATGCATTTCAGATAGCAGCACTCTCCTCAAGCCTCACTTGCTTTTCAATCTTCAAATAATTTCCCAGCACTTAATTGGATATTTCTGGGTGGTTCATGAGTTTCTTGCACTGTGGATGCCAAAGGTGGAGGAAGCTTTTACCCATCTCATCCCCAGGGTTTCAGCATGAAGCTCACAACGAGGAAATGATGAGACAAGGGCCAGTAGGACTTCATTCCTAGCAAGGGAAGTTATCCAAACAAAACCTGGAGTCACTTACATGAGACGATGAAGACTAAGCTAAAAAAGTCAAACTTGACCAGTTTCTTCATCTCTCTGACAAAGGGGTCCTTGGGGTTGCTCATGGAGTCAATGTTCACACCAAAGGAAGTGCTGGTGACCACGTCCATGCTGTAAGTCCCAAAGATGCTGAGGGAAGGTGAAAAAAAAATAGACTGTGGTTAAATATTTGGACTTGAGTGAATGTATGTTTTTTTCCTCATGTCTACGTGACATTCAAATATAAAGTCTCAGAAGACCTCCTGCCTTAGGTTTGAAAAAAAAATCAGCTATGTGGTACTGAACAGCACTTATAGAGAAGGGGATAGATTTTTAGAGAGCTTTTCCTTCTAGCCTGCACATGTTTTGAAATCAGACAGCTTTTCCAAGGATTTTACAACTACATGGAATAGGTTAATGGAAGGACAGCATGTGGAACTTAGCATGGAAACCTCTTGAGGAAGGGGAGGCAAGCCCTGGGAGTGGTCTAGCTCCACCCAGCACAGCCCCTGTTCCAAGCTGTCCAAGCCCTCCCCTTGTAGGGTTTTGGTTCAAGGGGAGCTCTGCTGGTTTGTGGTTCCTGGTGTGCAGCTGCCCCTGCTGCATTTTCGCTTTGAAATTTGGGGTGCCTTACACAGGGTTCTGTGCTGAGCCCGTATGGAGGGCACAGAGGAGGCAGAAACACTCAGGGTGACTCCACAGCCTCAGTCCCCCCAGCAACGGGGCATGTGAGGGATGGGCATCCCCCAGTTCTGTGTGGGACAGAGAGGGCAGCAACCTCCACGTCCTGGGGAAGGAGAAGGTGCTGCACAGAGATCCTGGGTGTGTGCAGGAAAAATCTGTGTTTTCCTGCCAGTCTTGCAGTTACCTTAGATCTGTGGATTCACAAAGCTGTGCTGGAGCATTTTTCTTCCTATATACCTCTGGGAAGTTTCCTAACATCCAAATTAAATTTTCCCCTTTTAAATTTCCAGTCAGGCTTTCAGCAAGTCCCATTCCTCCTCTCAGAGCCCTGGCTGACCCAGGGAAAGAGCTGCATTGCTGGTAGCCAATGAACCACAGCACTTTTAACAAGGTTTGCTCTGCCTGCTGCTCTTAGCAGCTACTTACTCCTTCACAGATATTGAGCTGTCCTCTTTCACTTTCTTTTGAACGTTCTTCACCAAAAGTTCCCCATAGTGCTTCATTATAGGGAACATCTGTAACACAAACCAGGCATGGTCACTTCAGTACAGTGCATTTCACTCCTTCACACACGCTAAGGAAGGCTATGGGGACTTTCATGAATATTTACAAATGAGATCTCTCTGCTCGGGTTTTATTTTGACAATTTCTGGTTTCAATTAGGCATCAATTAACCAGACCAGCTTAGTTGCTGGGCTCTGACTAAAGAAATCAGGCCCCTGTGATAATCTCAGCTTGAAAACATTGTTTACTGACTGTGATTTAGTCTGTACTAAAGGTTTACCTCCTTTAGTTTCCCACTGGTGAAGGTTGGGGAGAGCACAGTACGGAGCCTTTTCCACTGCTCATCTTCAGCCAAGGAGATGGCATGGGTCAGGATCCCTGCCAGATCTGCACGCTGCAGAGGGAAAGGGAAAGTGTTCACCCCAGAGAAGGGAGCAGCCTCCTTGCAGGGGTGGGAATGTGGCCTGCAAAGCCCCTGCCCAGGCTCTTCCAGGGGCATTGCTGCTGGCAGCAGGCTGTGCCCTGACAAACAGCCCCTCTCAAGACACACATCCATCAATAATCCCAAAACTGAACCAGCTGTGAGGTGCCATTCCCAGCCCCAGAACGAGTCCCAACACCTGCGTGTCTGTGTGTGCCCACCATGTCCCATGTCCACCCTTACAGATTCCTGCACGCTCACACAGACCCAAATCCATCCCTGTACACTTCAATAAACAGATCACTGTGAGAACAGACTCTGCTCCCTCTGCCAGCCCGTGTGTGCAGTCCAGGCTGTAAGGCAGGGGAACAGTGACATGCAGTGGTCGTGTTCAGCAATCCCTGTAGTGCAGCCACTCGTTCCCAAAGGATGCTTGGCATGCCCGTCTCCTGCACTTTTCCTGGATCACAGCCCTCCTGCTCTTACCCTGCGGTTGGTGAAGGTGGTGTAACAGTCCTTAACCAGCACAGATTTGATGATCTGGGGGTCTGTGACAGCCAGTGTGGGTTGTCTGCCATCGTAAATCCTGGTGAGGGGAGAAGAGGAGGCAGGTAAATAACCCCAGATAATTGAAGTGTAAGACTTGGCTGATGCTCGTGGGATAAAATGTGTTGAACAAATGTTCATCCATCCCCAGCCTTGTTGCTCTGTTGTCTGAGTACAGAAATGTAGAAAGTAGAGACAGAAAAAGACTCCCAGACCTTTTCCCACCTGGTTTTGTAAATGGTAAAGGGGGATAAACACCTTCCAAATTCACTGGGAAATGAGCAGGGCTCAGTTGCTCAAAGGACCAGATACTAAATGAAGCAAGTGTCTTCACTTCCTCCCCTGACTCTCTGTGTTTTTCCAGGCACTTAAACACATTACAGTATTAGGAGGAAACTTGTTCGACCCCTTTCAGGCTCTTGAGTTGGGTGTCTGGAGACTTGGGCTGACAGCACTGAGACATCCTTGGAGATGAAACTCAGCCCTTGTTTTTGTCTTTTTAAGCTGCCAGTTCTGAATGCTTTCCTGGAACAGATGTAGATTAAGCTGATTTGTGCTCTCTACCCACTTGTGCAAAGATACGTTTTCCAGACTCCATTTTTTAAAGCTGCTGTAGGGACCAGTGGATGCAACATACAGGATATGCAAGGTTGTAGTCTAAGTTACAGCAGCAGTGATAAGAGCTATGGGAGGAGGTGTCTAGAACAGAACAGCCATAACTGCAGCAGGTGGGGATCAGCAGCACAAAGAATCATTTGGATCAGCTCCAAAGGGAGTCACTCACATTCCTCTGCTGTTGGTAACTCGGAGGAACCCAACCTCCCAGCTCCAGGTCCCACTTAAGTAAACAATTCTGCTGATTATTTTGTTAGAGGCAGGTGAGGGCCTTTTGTTACCAGATTTAAACTGCTTTTCACGGCACTGGTCAAAATAGTTTCTGTGTGATTTGGCAGTGACACAGCTCTGCATCACCAGGCTCCAAGGTGAGCCACCAGCAGCACCCTGCCACTGCTGTTCTCATCCAGTTGGGACTGTCAGAGCTGCAGGTGCAGAAAAGGGAGCTTTCCTAATGAATATTTTCTCCCCTTTGTATAAATTCTAGTTTTACTCTCAGAAGAGATCAGTGGTTCATACTCACCCCCAGATTTTCCCGTATTTCTTGAAACATTCGGTGTCAAATTCCAGGAAACCCTGTGGAAAGCAATTTAAAAATTGTCATGGACTATCCTAGATTGAAAGACACCCACAAGGACCATCCAAGTCCAACTCCTGGCCCTGCACAGAGCCCCAAAAATCCCCCCACGTGTCTGAGAGTGGTGTCCAGATGCTCCTTGAGATCTGGCAGCGTTGGTGCTGGATTATCTGAGAGAGGATGCAGTGGAGGGGGTGATGTTGGAGGTGGTGGGTGGGGAAGAACAGCTCTAAACTAAAGTTCAGAGCTGCTTTATGAGCATTCCTTCCCTCCAAAGCCACCATGAAGCATAAATGTGCACTGTGCTTTGAGTGAGCTGTTTGCCAGGGCAATCAGCCAGCCACGAGCGCTCCTTTGGGGATGCCCCTTGGTCTGTGCTGCTCAGCCTTATCCCACACTGGCCTTTGCTCAAGCCCTGCGTGACAGAGGAGCTGGCATTTGGAGATAACTTATCCTCAGTGTGTCTCTGCTCAGCTGCAGCTGAGCCAGCAAAGGCAGCCGGGGGCTCCAGGCGCTCACTTTGCGATATTCCAGGCATGTCCCGAAGAAAGGCAGAGGTCTGGGCCCAGGAATGCCCAGCTTCTTGAACAAACCAAATGGCCAGATCCCGTATCTGTGGGGCAGAAATGACAGAGTGTTACATCACTGTGGCATTCCTGGAGAGGAGGGAGGGAAGGTCGATCCAAGAGGTGGAAAAAAAGCAGCCCAAGTGAAAACTGCCCAGTAAAAAACTACTTGATAACCATGGCAAGGTTCACACAGAGCTTCAGAGGGATCCTTTAGGTGTGAAAGCAATTGTTTCCACCAAAGCACCTGTGGAGACAGCATCTTGAAGCCTTTAGCAAAAGTCCTGAGAGAAGCTCATTGCCTACCAAAGGAGAGGCAGAAAACAGAGCTGAAGAAGGAACACCAAGCTTACGTGTTTTTATTGAAGAGAAATCAAAGCAATGCCAGAAATTATGTCCCAATCAGGGCTTTTGTCAAAGTGTGCTTCAATTTCATTTATTGTTCTCCCTCTCTTAGTCCAGCATTAGCTCAGTGGAAGCTTTGTCTTGATGGTTTTCTCTTTAGATTTTATTGACAGCCTTGCAGATTTCTTTCCTCTGAAACACCCTCCCTGGCAGCTCTAAAGTTACTGCTTCTACCTTGGGGCTTTCTCTTTCTCAACAAGGGCCTGGGCTGCAGCCCTTTGAAGCTCATCTTTGGCTGTGTTGAAAGAGCTCCTCAAAATATTTGGTTTTAGTCAGTAGCTGCAGCTTCCCGTGAGCAGTTCATTGCAGAAGGGACATAAAATAGGGGAGGTTTGACAGGGGGATGTTATCAGAGATCCTCCTCAGGCCAAGAGGCAGCAGCTGCCCAGGGAGGATCTTGGGGATGCTTATTTGAAAAGCCAAAATCATGGTTGAGGCTGAGGGAGGGTCTCCTTTACAATTAGCAATTTCTAAATTCTGGGGACCCCAAATGAGATCAGTTCCCCCCCCCCAACAACACAGCTTCTACCAAAGCAAAAAAAGCAGATCTCACCTTATGGTCCAAACAGGTGAAAAATGGAAAGCTGGGTATATTCAGGTGAAGAAAGGTTTCACTGAATTCAGTTTGTCAATGTTTAATCTTTTTTGTCAAAGGTTAATTTGGTACTAGGAATCAAATGTTTGTGTTTTCTCATTTGTAATGTTACAGGTAGCCAGGACTAAGGGAGGACCAGGAAATGTCAGGCTGGGCTGGTTACAAAGCCCAGAAATACTGTAGGAAAACAGGCTTAAACCACTTGAAACATGGCCAGGAAATGTAGTCTAACTAAAATGTGTCAGGGTTTTCTGCAGACTGAAAAGGACCATTCACTGTAAAGCCAAAGTATAATCATTACTTCTTCCTACCATGGATTTGAACCAGAAATGGCAGTTCTGGTTCATGATATTCCCTCATGTGAGAACTGGAGCAGTGTTGCCCCAGGTGGACAAGAAGCATCTAAACATCCTCTCTGTGTCAATGGGCAGTGAAATTTCTATTTTAGCTCTGATATCAGAGCACAAAGATCTGGGTTTAGTCCCTTTTGCCACAACACAATTACAAGTTCCTGCAGAAGGTGCAAGTCTGGTAGCCAGCAATCTTGGATAGCCACAGAGTTACTGAAATACGAGAGGTTGGGTCAAGACTGAGAGTGGCTTTTTTGGTTTTGTTGTTTTGGTGCTGTTTGGGGTTTTGTTTTTTTTTTAATAGTCAGGCCCAAACAGGCTTTTGAGTGATTCAAATCACAGGAATAGATTTAAAAACGCAGCTAACAGTTCCTGAGCTTGCTGAGCTGCTGTGGCTGGAGCATTGCCAGGGCTCGTGTGCACCACCTCAGTCCTTGGGGTTTATGGCTGGCAAGGCTCTGCCCTGCCTCAGGGCTTGCCAGCACTGCCCAGTTTGTCAGGGCACGGGCTGCTGGGGGAGGCTCCATCCCAGCAAAGGGACTTTTAACCAGCCCTGCTCTGCTGCAGTGCTGAGTGGCACCAGCAAAGCCAATTTCCTCACTAGAAAGGTTCCCCTGGAGCACTGGGGCTGCATTTCTTCTCTGGGATTTTGTCTGGAAAGCCAGGAGCAGGTGGCTGACACTGCTCTGTGCTCCCCTCCTTCCCCCAGCACGGGTGGCTGTGAGGAGGGACGTGGGGTGGAAATCAAACCTCTGCAAAGGACCCCTCCTGGTCCAGGTGCCCCCGAGGAGAATCTTAGCTGGGCAGCGCAGAAGAAGTCAGCAGGAGTAAAAACTGATCCTACAAATATTCTTTTCCTGGTGCCTTTCTGCTGCTCTCCACCTGTGCAGCAGGGTCAGCAGAGCAGCCTCAGCCAGGGAGGCACAGCTGGATGTCTGTGAAAAATAACCTGATGGATCAGAACCCTGACTGAACCCAGCACCCTGATGGCAACCAGCACCTGGCATCATTATTATTCAATTATTCCTTTGATCCTTAGCAGCAATCTCAAACTGGATGGGAATATTCCAAACCTTGGAGCAAGATCACAGACATGTGCAGTCTTCAGACTTCTCTGCTACATCCCAGAGCCTGGTTAGATGCTGGGAAGCTCAAAATCACACCTACTCTTCAGCAGATTAGTTGTGTGAAAGTGAGCAATGGCAAGAAGGGAGAAATGGCAGGAGCAGAGAATCAATAAAGCAAATTTTACTCACGCTAGCAGGAGGGCCAGGAAAAGAAGTATAAGGGCCCATGTTTCTGTAGAGAAAAAAGGCAGGTTCATTTCTGTTCTTCTCTGATTGGTTCTGAGTTCTGCCTTGACGTGTTTGTCCCACGTCTGTGGGAAATAGAAGTGTTTTACATTGTGCAATGCTTTTTATCCAGTCATATGATTTAGGGGCCCTCCTTCTGTCACAAAGGAGGAGGAGTGGAAGGCAAAGGTAGAAAACTCTGCTAATCTCAAAATGCCATTCATATGATGGACAACAGCCTCACTGAACTGTCTAAGGTTCAAGTTATTTAATGCATGTGTTGCCAAACATTTCAGCTGGTTTCCCTGTTGTAAGTAATAACTGCCTTCCCATTGACTCATGCCCCTGGGCTCCTACACCAAACTAAATAAAAACAGGTTACAATGAAAAGGTAAATCCCAAAGCAGGTGTCAGGGTTGGTTTACAAAAGGGAAAGAGAAGGGAAAAGGTTATTCACATATTGCATGACAAGAGCTTTTCTGGCAGATGAATCAACTTTGACAGAATTTAAGATTTTGTTTGAAATATCTCTCTGTGTTGAGAAGTGCAAGCTCTGCCTGCGATGGGTCAGAAGCAGCTTCCAACTAAGGCAGGAATTTGTCCCCTCTGAAAGCTGTAGAAGTCCAGTCCTCCTTATTTGCTGCCCTGTGGTGTTTTGTAAGAAAAATGCTGTCACTCCACAACTGTAAGCAGCTAAAATGTCACCCTTTCCATAGAACCACTCATGGCTCGTGCACAAAACCCGTGCCCACCCTTCTGCAGCAGCTGGGGAAAAGGCACAAGAAAAGGGAAAACACAAATTTTGTACAGGCTCTCCTGCAAGGATGCTGAAGAGCAAGAGCAGGTGTGGATGTGCTGAGAGGAGATGATGATGTGGAGAGCACTGAGCTCTTTGGATGGTGTTTGTTAGTGGGGATCAAGCCAGGGCAGCAAGTTCTATGGTTTGTATAGATGTGCATTACAGCAATTGTAGAGCTTCGTTCAGAATTCTAAAATGAGCAATTCCCTTCATATTAGCAGATCTGCTGTCTTCAGAAGGGAGTTTACTGTCTGCCCTGGAGGCAACTAGGTGGATGTTTTAATTTTTTGGCGTGTCAGAAGCCTTGTGTCTGCAAGGATGTGGCTGTGATTGATGCTGCACTGACTGAGCAGTGGCTCTCAGTCCACATTCCAAGCAGCATCATCTGCCTTATCTCAGCATTTGTATCTCGTTTCACCTTTGCCCTTTGCTCTGACCTTCAGAGACAGATCAGTTGTAGATTATTTTGTAATAAACACAGTTTGCTTTTCTTTGACGTGAACAGACAAGTTCATGACACAGCTCTCCGAGCCTGTGCTGGGTCCTGCCTTTCTTGTTTCAGAGATATTGCAAGAGCATGTGGTTCAAGACGTGCTTTCCCCTTCAAGAAATGGTCACAGCAGTGGTTGGTGCTCCAGGGTTCCTCTTTGCCCATTCTGACATAGCCTTGAAATTTGAGTTTACTGGACACCGAAATGTTCCCAACTCACTGTGTTGGGAAATAGGTTAACACAGTTTATTCAGGAAATAGGATTGTCGTAGGGCTCTCCATTCTTAGTAAAAATAAGCCTCAATCTTTTCTTCTTTGGGTCATTTTTAGGGGTAATTATAGTCTCTGGGAAAATTGCTAAGAAAAACCAGAGGTGCAGAGTCTTGCTGTGGGTTTGCCTGATGATCTCTGCCAAATGGACTGTGCCTATTGACTTCTAACAAGCAACACAACCCCACCAGCCCTTCCTCCAGGTGGTGGATAAACACAAAAACCTGTGGGTGATTAATCCATGCCAAAGGAAAGTCAATGACCTGGGAAAGAATGACTGATTTTCACACGTAAGCCCAGCTCAGAGCCAGTTTATGCCCAAAGGTTCACTCTGTTCAAACTCTGGTGCCCCCTGAGCTGCTCAGGGGTGCAGTACAGTTGTTCTTTCACCCTTCCAAGTCCTTTATAATATTTCAGTCGTCACCACCACAGGCTTTACACCCGTCCTCTGCTTCTCCTGGACATTTTGAAGTCCACTGATCCCACCATGGGTTTAGGGGAGCCCTCCAGGAGCAGAGGCAGAGTGCTCAGGGGTGTGAGAAGGTGTAATTCCCAATTATGTGGGAACACCCTGTTGGTGACACCCCGAGTCCCATTCATGGGTGACAATGACACACACGACACTCACCCCTTGTCATTTAGGCTGTTGTCACTGAGCTTCCAGGATGGTCACAGGCTGAGAGGTTAAAAAGCCAAAATTTGCAGCAAATTCAGAAGAGAATTGAGCAGCTTTCCCATTTCTAATGCCCCTAAGAAGCTCAGATTAATGGATTAATGACTTTCAGGAAAGCAAAATAACAACGGGTTGTTATGTGCAGCTTAACAGAGGCAGTGCTGCAAATCCAGGCTGTGAACAAGGGGTGATGAGCAGCAAGGATTTTTGTGGAATAATGACTGGGGGCTGGGCAGAAAGATAGAGGGACATGTATTTCTTTCACAAGCTGTGAACCCACAGGATGTAGGGTTGGAAGGACACCGTGGAATAGGAATTATGGCTGGGGCACAGGTGTGGAGAGGAACGAGCAGTTCAGAAGAGAAAGAGCTGTTGGGGGGAAGGAAAAAAGCCCCAGTGGGTGACATTTTGTGCTCCTGATGAAAAGGACTACATGGGTATAGAGAAGACCAGGATGGATAAGTCTGAATCTTTAGGTCTAACTCACTTTTGAGTATGATTGTGAAAAAGATTTTCCTGAGATACTTTGGGGAATTTGTTTCAGATTCCCAGGGCTGGACCAGCAGAGACTCTGCAGTGCTGCTCAGGGTATGAATATTGCTGGGAAGTTATGTCATTATGGAGTACTTTAAACACTGTAGATACAGATAACAGAAATTGCTGCTAATCCTGCAGAGCTCAGCTAGTCCTGTATGGGAGGGAGAAGGCAGATTTCTGCCCTGGAGAAACTCCAAACTAGCAAGCAGTGACACAGATTTAGTTCAGTGTTGATAAGTAATTTAAGACATTCTGGAAGAACAGTTAGGAGTAACATTACCTTGGGTTGGACAAACCACATTTGTTTCGTTTAACACTAAGTGTAAACAAAACCCAAGTCTGTAACTCAGGCTCATTTTTCAAGAGGACAAATAGGTGAAACAAACCAGTGGAATATCTCAGGACCTTCACTGCAGACTGTGTCTAACCTCCTTTTTGAAGTCACCAGTGCTAATATTATCAGTCAAGAGACTTTCAACTGCTTGCACAGCTGCATCGAAAGGATGCTCAGAATAAATCAAACCAGTAGGAAGTGAAGGAAAAAAACAACAACAACAAAGATTTTGCAGTTCAAAGTCCACTATTATGCATTTTTATGTTCTGGCCATAAGATCTTCTTGGTTTTGTGCCTGACTCAGAGCAGCTCAGTGCAAGAACAGTGACTTTGCTGGAGTCCAGTTAAGGGAGGGTCCAGCAAATCCGTGGCAATTTTCACCCCATTGGAGAGGTGCCCCCAAACCCCTTGGTTTGTTTATTCTGACTAAATGATAGCTGGGCTGGAAGGAGGTTGCTATGAGAATAAAAGCCAGGTAAAAGAGCTATTGACTCAAATTATGATGTTGGCACAGAGACAAATGGGAATAATCCAGCCACGAGAAACTGCTAGGCTGGAAATGAGCACAGTCCTGGCCTGGAAAGCTCAGGAGTCTTTACTTCACAGGGTTAAAAGAGAGGAAAAAAAGGTCAGATAATGTAAAATGAGGCAAGATAAGGTAGCTGCTGGTGGGAGGAGGGAGTAATACATTAAATTTACAAAGCTCTTCTGCCAGAGCAGTGCAAGTTCACTTTCTACACAGAAGATGTGGGGAGGCAACTATTTATTTTCCCTGATACACAGTGGTTTAGTTAGCCACAGAAAAATACTTCATTATGAAGGTTACATTTTTTTTTTTTTGCTGTGGTGAAAATATTGATACACTGCTGCTGGAAAAAAAAAAATCAATGTATTTGGAGGGTTCTCTAATGATACTTTATGTAGTTCTCTGTATAGATGACTGATACCCTCCTGCACATAGATTTCCTTGGGATTTAAAAAGCTCGCAAAAAACCTCAACAGAAACGTAATTAATTCCCCTGGATGTTTTGTTCCATATACTGAGCTTTGGAATTACACAGAAACTAGGACATTTTTCTGATGATTTTTTCAGTTAAAGTAATATCCCTGATATATCCCAATCTTCCTTCATAATCTTTGCAATATATCATTATATTTCTTTTCATTCCAAGAAATGACAGCTACAAAAGCAGTATGAAATCTGGATGGCTAATTAACTCTGAGCACTGCATTCTTTTGCCCAATCCAGCACAAAAGCCTCTTCGAGGTTCTTTAGCCTTTTAGAATGAGTTAAGAAATAATAAAATACCCTGCCAGCTCCACCCCTGACTTCTTACCTATAATGCAACGAAAGACAAGGTTACATCCCCCAAGGGAACAGCAGTAAAAATCCCTGACAAAAGCAAATACAGGTGAGGGACAAATGCAAATGTAGGTGAGATGTATTTCCAGTACAAGGGGGAGACCGTGTTATTTCCTGGATATTTTCAGGAAGATGCTTTGATGGGGAAACTTCCTGGGAGCGGTGCTTTGTTGTGCCATGGTTTTGGCACAGTCATCCCAAGAAGTGTCTGCACAAGCCATTGCCAGCAGAGCCCCGCTTTGGGATGGCGGAATTCTGCTTTGGGGTGTCAGTTCTGCGCTGGGATGTCACAGCTTGGTGAAATCAGGGCACTTGACTCATTCGGAGCAATGGATCTTTTAGAGGGTGACAAATCACCGGATGCGTGAAGGACTTTGTGATGCAAAGCAGCGCCTGAGATGGTGCCCAAGGCAGGAATAACGTCATGTCTCCAGTCGGTGTCCCTGCCACCGCTGCCATCCCGCAGGGTGACCTGCTCCCGTTAGCTCATCAGCCTCAGCTGCTGCGGTTACACAGCTAGCAAGGACCGTGACACCCCAGTATCCGGCACAAATGAAACCGGGATCCTTCCTCAGGGGGTTTTCCACACCACAGATCGCTGGCCTCCATCATCTGACAGGGGGCAGTTGCTCTTTGGTGGCTGGGATATGGGTGGCAGCTCCCCTGACAAAGATGTGCCAAAGCGCTCGATGTCAGGGATGTGGCACCTGGAGGTTCATGGAAAGGGCTCTGTGTGATAACGCAGATGGTTGGGGGTTAATGCTTTTCACCTGAATAGGTGTTTTTCCAAATTGCCACTCCCTCGTCTCCCTGGTCTGCTCCCAGCAACCTGTAAAAGGATTATCTTTGAAAAGGATTATCTTGGCATTATTTTCACATCACACGTCAGTGCATGCTGATATGTTCTTTTTCTCTTTAGTTTTCTAAACAGAAGTTTCTCAGTCTAAAGTTTCAGCCTTCAGGTTGGAGTTTTTTAATGTTTGTTTGTTTGCTTAGAGGGTTTTGTTATTATAAAATCCAGTCCCTAAAATCATCTTACGTGAACAAAATACAGGCTTGTTGTTTTACTCACTCTATGATAAGTCCTTTTGTGTTTTGTGTTAAGATAGTCTGTTAAAAAAAATAGAAAGAAAAAGGTTGGATCATCATTATTTCAGATTGGAAATTATTCTGAGGGGTCAAAGGAGTTTAAAGTACTCAGTAGCATGGACCTGGGTCAAAGGGTACTTGGAACTGGCTTATCTGAACTCAGAGGCTCACACGAATAAGTCCTTTGGGACATCATAAGTTCTGATGTCAAGTCTGGGTGAAAGGAAAAGAGGAAAACCTTTCTCTCAGCCTGACTTGCCCAAGCAGTTTGCCTGGTTGAATGTTTAACCAGTCACTAGATGGTGCAGAGATGCTCACCTCACTGAGCTTGGAAATCCCTAACAGAAGCATGGGAGAGGATGAGTCCCACCAGAAAAATGCCCACCAGTCCCAAAAAACTGGGCATCTGGTTTCTCTGAAGCAGGAGGAGACTTTTATTTGGTCCTTCTGTGCTTTGATGCCATTTTGTGCCCCTCTGGCTTCTGGCTTGTCCGCACCAGCTCCACATCCCTGGCAGGAGGCACCTTGCCTGTGCACAGAAATGCTTGGCTTGGCTGCTGGGGGCACCTCCAGCCCCAAAGCCCCAAATCTTTTGGGTGTTTATTTCCACAGCAGGCTGTTCCAGCTGCTCCTTTGATTGAGGGAGAAGTTTATTTTGGAGAATAGTTTGGCGTGTGCTCACCAGAGCGCTCCGGCTGCGGTTCCACGCTGGTTGGTACCGACACCTCGGAGATGGATTCAGGTGCAAATCTGACAAGACACATATAAATGGCAGGGACAGAAATAGTAACTTTAAAACACAATTATTCCCTCAGGCTGATGCTCCTGCCCAGCAGCGTGGCAGGTTCTCAAGGAAAAAGCAGCAGTAGGGAAAGCAGCTCCAAAACCTTTCTCTGAAGTTTCGTGGCCTCACCAAGCAATCCTTAAACACCCAAGAAATCCTTACATCTGTGACCTGATTACCAGTGCTGAGTGCCTGAGTGGAGAGTGGGAATCAGATATTAATTAAGATATTGATCACTGCCAACAGTTTGGCCAGTGGCCCTTGTCCATCTCCATCCTGATTTTTACATTTTAAGAAGAGCCGCTGCTGAACCTCCTTCCATTTCGTCCCTTCACCAGGACAGTTCTTGGGGGTCACTGCTCCTTATTTTCCATGTTAAGTGGGGGAAGGCTTTTTGGAGCTTTCACATTATGCTTTCCTCTTTCCTGCTCCAACACCAGCAGCAATTCCCACTCTTCCCAATAACCTTCAGCTTCCCCGTGCCTCTGTGTATAACAAAGGCAGACCTTTAAAATGTTGGACAGAGACCCAGACTGAAGGGCACCGTGATAAATTCTGGCAGAAGTTTGACATGATGGGAAATTCATTCCTCCCACATAAATTATTTTCCTGTGCTTTTCAGGCTTTAGCCTTTTCCTGTGCATTTTCAGCAATAAACAATGAAATATGACATTATTTACTCGTGAAGCACTAATAATGTGTACACACCATAAAACCTGAGGCTGCTCTGGTGAGCTCCCTGTCACAGCATAAACACAGGGAAGCAGGACATGCTGGGGACCCCGTGCAGGGCCAGGCACCTGTCCCAGCTGCTTCCCTGCTTTCTTCCTCCCTGAAGCATCACTTACTGCAGGCAGCCCAATTTATTCCCTGCTGACTTAGCTCCCCAAACACATGGCATGCCCTCTGCTTTAGGGTTCATCTCCCTTTATTTTATAAACAACCCTGAGCTACTCAATTGCTACCTGACCTGGCTTGTTTAGTGGCACAACCCCAGCTCAGCAGGGGTTGGGATATGGGATAAAACCTGAGCCTTGCTAAACCCCACTGCAGGGCTTGGGCACAGCTAACTCAGCATGGCTGGCTGCAGGGGCGAAGTGTCCGAAGGGATTTTCAGCATGTGTGCATGGATAATGCCATAATGAAGTCCAGATGCTTGAAGTTTTTTGCCTGATTTTTTATTTATTTCTTGAGGCCTTTCATGTTGATGTGGCTTGACTTTGTGTCACTGAGCTTTGGGTTAGCTTAGCCTGGCTTTGCAAGTTCAGAAATAGCCATGTCCACACCATGTCCCCGGATCCACTCGGTGTCCTTGGCACTTGTCCTTGGCTCTGTGGGCTGGGAGCTGGCTGGATCTGCAGCAGCAGCCTCTGCTTGGAGATGAGCTTTGTGGGATGTGTTTATGGCATCCCACTGGTACCATTTCTCATGTTAGGCAAAGCCAGGGAAATTTTAGATTAAATTAAAGGTAAATCTTGGGGTGCTAGCAAGGCTCTGAGCCCAGAGGGATTCCTGCAAAGACCCCACTGAGGATAGACTGCGTGCAGTAACCAGACCATAATCTGTCACCTTTTTGGGCCTTGGCAGTGTGAGGAGCAGGGTTTGCCTTTGGACCCCTCAGAATGCCTGGGAGATGAGAGCTGGCAGCGTGGTGAGCCTGCCTGAGAGCAGCGAGGAGGAACCTGGCCTCCTCCAAATAGGAGGCAGCTTTGGGCACATCTATTATCATTATTGGAGCTGTCAGCTGCGATTCAATACAAGGCTTCAGATGGATGTATCGGGCCCAGATTCCTCACCCCAGCACAAGGAGCCAGCTCCAGCCTCATTTGTGCTCATTTAACCCATTGATTTCACTGGGGCTCTGCACACCAGAGCTCAGAGCACTGCCTTGGCTCCAGCCCCTCACCCTCCACAAGCCATTCCCAGGAGATGTTGGGGGGAATTGGGGTCCCAGAGTCTTTTGCACAGCCCAGAACAAATGCACTGGGAGAATTCTCCCACAATCAGGTCTCTGGGAAGCTGGGCCATAACCTTCTCATCTTCTGATCTCTATTTTCCCTCTGCAGCACATTCTTACAGCTTGACAGTTTTGCTCCATCTTAAGGTTGTTCTGTGAAAGGGAGACTATTCACTATTTTAACAGAAGTCAAGACTATTTCTGTTTTCCAGCCTATTCCACAGAGCTGTGCAGCAGTCAGTCTCAAACAAGCAGGGCATGACAATTTTCTTTTATAGAAATAAAGTGTCAGACGTTCGATCCCTGTGGGGTGCTGAATTACCTCCAATATCTCCACATTTGCATAGAAAATGAGACTATTCAGGAGAAGTACTCAGTGTGCTCCAGGAATACAGCTAGAGTTTGCTGTCCAGATTAATTAAAGGGCTAGAGATACTGTGAATGTGATTACTTCTTCTTATCTTGTTCCAAAGTCCATGCAATATCTACAGTGTTTCAAAGTTATATATGTTTTAAATCAACAGCAGTGGAATTCTCATTATCACCAAGCTACAAATAAAGTTGTATGAGAAGCAGAGGAGAGGGAACACTGGTGTTTGAACAAGCTTCACCTTTGAGTTTGCAAGTGTATTTTCCCTGTAAGAAAAACTATTGAAAATCTCAAAAATTTCCAATTGCAAAGCAAACTCAAAACCCCATAATTCCCCATTGTCCCCTCTTGTAGGTGAAGCTTTGAGAAATGGTTTTCTGAGTACTCAGGATTAGGTACTTGAGGTGAAACAAGTGTTAGATTTTGGCTTGGCCGAACTCCAGCCTCCAAATACTTCAGTATCTTTCTCTCCATGGACAAGGAGAATTTAACAGAGGGTCACCACAGAGAGCCTGGTGGGACCTCAGGAGTTAGAGGTGAATCAGTTCTTCAGCCCCAAGAGCTGAGCACAGACACCTCAAACCCTCCCTTCCCCCAAGGCGCCTGGATCTCATAATTACTGTACAAATCAAAGGAGAGTGCAGCATCTGAGAGGAGTGGAGCCTTTACCCCTGCCAAGGGCACCTGCTGGTGGCTCAGCCCCAGGCTGCTGGGTTGGGCTGGGCCCTTCCAGCCACAGAGGGCTCCAGGCACAGTGGCTCTTGCAGGAGCCACCGGCACAGCCCGGCTCTGTCAGGGAGCAGGCTGTTTTTTTTTTTTTTTTTCTTTCAGCCTGGTGTGACACACACACACAGTCACGGAGGCTTTCTGTGGCAGCTCCAAACAGGATCTGCCCTTCGTTATCCAAACGAGGTGGAATTTGAGCCAGCACACAGCCATGAGTCACGGCAGGCTTCGATTGGGATTTCTGATTCCTGAACGAGGACTGATGAGGCTCTCTGGTAGCTCCCATTAATCTTCCTCCCCGTGAGCTCTGCATGGCTGCAGCTGAAGAGGTTTTGTATTTCATTTGCACAAAAGGTGACGGTGCAATGGGTCTGACAGCCAGGACGTGGATGGGAAGGATCCTGTCTGGGTTTTGGATTTTGGGGCAGTCCTTTGCTGTATCTCAGCAGTGCCTTGCAGGGATGTAGGGAGAGGTCTCAGTCTCTGCTTGTGAGACATGAGACAGCTTCTCCAGGGATGTGCAGGAGCTGCTCCTCACTGCCCTGGGATGTCCTGGTAGGGCCAAGGCATCCCATCCCTGGGGAATTCCTTGGCAAGGCAGCAAGGTGACTGCCCATCACAGATACCAGCACCCCTAAGCAGCAAAGCCACCCATGTTTTCCTGCTTGGGAGGCTTCCTGCTCCAAGTTGTGTGGTTTAAATCTCTCCTTAGTACTTCAGGAAGCTTTCAGACCAATTAAATCTTTAATGATCGCTCCCAGCTCTTTGCACAGTGGCTTTACTTCTGCCTTTGTTGCAGACAAAGTGTGCCTGTGTATAAACTGCCTCAGACACAGCCAGAACAAGCCAAACCTTTCCTTCCCTGCTCCCTCACTCTCCTCCCCAGACCCTGCTCTGCCAAGGAGAGCAGAAACCAGCAGCCCTGAGTTCAGAGTCCCAGAAAGCCAAAGGGAATCAGTTTTCTATTGAACCTTTCATTCTTCAGATATCAAAACACTGTGGAGACGGGGCCTGTAGGGAAGCAGAGCTGCTATTTATGTGATCAATAAAAAGTTTTACACAGAGCCTTTGATGCTCACAAAAGATGGGAAAGAATGTAGCTGAAGCGGCTCTTCCCATGAAAACAAGATGTTTATTGGTATTGAAACACCCTGCTAGGCTGAAATCAGATGCCAACGATGTGAGCTCAAGCCAGGACAGTTTCTCGTTGTGGAGGGGAGGGGAGGGGAGCAGGCTGTTATTTTTGCATAGAACCTGCCAGAATTTCCCTGGCATTATGTGTAATATTAGAAGGATAAATGCACAGCATGGTGATAAGATTGAGGTTGGAGCCAAGGGAGACAGAGCCAATAACTTTTTATATATTTTTCTGCCCCGTGAATTTTTCACACCTTGAACTACTTTTCCTTGATTTTCTTCTTCTTCTTCTTCTTTTTTTTTTTTTTTTTTTTATTGAGGCAACAGCCAATAAAAGAAACTAATGGGTTAGAAACCACGTAAGCAATCTCCCACTGAGCTTTATTCCCCACGGGCTCATTGCATCAAAGAGAAAGCAGCAAAATAGGGCGACCAAATGCTACGTAACAATGAAAGCAAGTTGGCTGCTGCCAGCTCTGTCCCCCACACAGGGCAGGCCACATTGCCTGGAGGGGCTGTTGCATTTGTGGGGTCGTGGCAGCCACCCAGGCTGGGCTGAAGAAGAAATCTGGGGGTTTTTCACAAGGCAGCAAAGCTGCTGCCTTTGCTCTGCTTTCCTCTGTCCCCACTCCAAATGAAAATACATCTTTTCAGCTGCCCCACTGCTTCCTGTGTCACCTCCACACTTGGAGATGAGGTTTCTTGCTTGCTGTGATTCCCCTCTCACTGTGTTTGAGCCCTGTTTTCTGTCAGGAAGGTGCAGAGACACAATTTATCCTGTGAATCTCCTGCCTGCTCCTTCATCAGGAAGGGTGGTTTCATCCCCCTCATGATGTCTTGCTCTCCTCACTCCACCTTACTGACCTCAGCCATGTCCAATTAGCAAATCCAGGCGTCCCATACAAAGCTGATATTATTTCCACCTCACTTCAAGCTCACCACTCCACCAGATCTTGTTGTGCTCTTTCCAGCACTTGGCAATTTTGCTCCATAATAACGGGATCAGCATCTCATAATTAGTGCAAGCCAGGGTACAACATCCTGGGGAATGGGACACAGTGGGGAAACACTGACTGTCCTCAGTGCTTCCTGGGAGATGTCAGCCCTGAGTTTTGAAAGTGCTCTGGAGGGAGCAAACACTGGCCACTGCACACAAAAGTGGCTGGGGATGGTGCAGCATTAAATCTTGTGCTCTGGGCATGAAACCTTGCAGTCAGCACAGAGCAATAGCAGCGACACCATGTGCAACTTTATCAGGGCTCTGAAAGTTGAGGGAAAGACTTTATGAAGGATAAACTCAAGGCTTTGGGTAAAGGCTCATCCTTCCCCTAAATCCTGCTGGCTCCACAGCCACAGTTTGCTCAGTGGGGTGAGAAATGCAGCTCAGGGTGTCTGGCACCCACCACCCCAGCACCAGTTCTTGCTTCTGCCTCTCTCCAGAGATCTCTCCCATCCTGTGCAGCCACAGCTGTGGAGCTGCTCCTAATTTCCTGTTACTCAGTCACAAGCAGTGCTGCTGTGAACAGCCTCTGAAAAGAAACAGGGGAAGAGCATTAGGAGATAATAAGTCTTATTAACAGCTTGGAGAATCTGCATTTTAGAGTGAGAACCACACTTAAAAATCAGGAGAGACAAAGGGGCGCCTTGCAAAAGTGACTGTTGCCTGGGCAACATCAGCATCTGCATCCCTGCCTCCCCCAGCCCTGTGCTTAGCAAACATCCTCACCGTGGTCCTCCCTGCCATGCAGGCTCAGATTTACTCTTTGCTCCCTCTCACTCACGTCCGCATCTGCTCCTCGGAGATGAATGCGCAGGGACTGGCACACAAAGTCTACATGTGCTGCTGGCAAGGGATGAATCTTCCCTCAGCCTTTCGTCTTGTCTCTCCTGCTGTGCTCTGCAGAGTCCCAGCTCTGCTTGCACACAGTGCAGGCTTCACCCCACGCCCGTGCCTTCAGACAGAGCTGGGTGCACTTGTGCCCTCATCTCATGTATCCGACTGTGTCTGGTCTCAAAGTTACATTTGTGTGGTAGTTAGACTCCAGAACAGCTGATTTTCTTCTTTTCCTGCTTTTTTTTTTTCCCCACCACTGTAAAAGAGAAACACACTCATCTTCCAGAGTTGGGAGTTCTCTTGACAGCAGAACAGCCTGATGGATGTGCCAGGACATCATTTCATCAGAATCTCAAACCATGAGGTTGCCTACTGCCCTTCATTTGAATCCTCTTGATGTGTGAAGACCACATTAAGCTCCTGTAAGAGAGCAGTGCTGCACAGCTCTTGTCAGAGAGAGCTACAGTGCTTCATCCATCCAGTCCTGGGATGGCACAGGTGGATGGGAGCTCATTGGAATGAAACAACAAAGTTCTGCAGGCACCCAATCCTCCTGCAGCATCATTTTCCAAAGGAAGACAAGGACAGCTTCTGGTATTTACTGTCTGCAGTTTTCTCCACACAAATCCTTAAAATAGTCGTGTTTTTCTTTCATTTTGCCAATGGCAAAAGGAATTTGTCTTTCTTACACCTTTTACTCTTGTCTGATTGCTGGAGGTTTTTTTAACATCTGGAGCAGCAGGCTGGTGGCCAGATTTCTGAAGGTGTTTAAGCATCAACAGATGCACCTGGGTACCTGGAGGGATTTTCCAAAAGCATTTTGCTGTAATTGCTTATGATATTCTTCACTTCCCATCCCAATCTCTGTAGCATCCCTATTCCTGCCAGCATTGCGTCTCCTACTGCAGACCTGAGCTGGATTTTGCTTCTTTCCTCACTTTTAGTCCCAGAACTCCAGGGAACTCTACAAAGAGAGCAGAAAAAATTGCTGCACTTGGTTAGATTTGGGTAGAATTTTAGTGTCCTTATAAATACCAATGGGACGATGAGAGAGTTTGTGTTTTCATTTAGAGCAGCAGAACTTCAGTACAGGCAGAGTCTTGTCATAGATGTGATGTACAGAGAAATCAACCGCCTGCCTCCTTTGAAATGCAAAATATTCCTGCGTTGCAACAGGATGGCTAAATTTGCCAGTGGATTTTGAGCATTTATATGGTTTTTTTTTAATTTACAGAGAGCTTCCTTGTCACACTTGCTCTGTGTTCTGGGGGTCATGTTTAGGTTGTTATTAATAACCAGGTAAAAAACGGAGTGAAATTTGCAGGCAGAGCTGCAGAAATTAGCGATCTGAGCTGGTTTCCTCCGCCGGGACGAGCTGCAGGAGCCGCCACAGCCCAGGGTTGTTATTCCAGAGCCAAGAGGCTGCAATTTCCATCCTGCAGTGCCATCTATAGCGCAGTGCAGAGCACAGCAAACCACGCTCCAAAAATCACACCACGACCCAAAAAAAACCCCAAAGGAGGCAGCAGGCTGTGGGAGATCTTCGTGCAGTGAATTAAATTGGTAATTTAGAGGCCATGGCCCGTGTTGTGTTGGACTGGAAGGGAGTGGAGGTGTTTCACCTGCCCTCCTCTCTGTCTTTCCATAATTTTTTGAGGGGTTTGCAGCACAATTTCATCCCCTTCAAATCAATGCAGAAATGGCCACCTTTCTCCAGGGTACAGCTCAAGATACACCAGATCAGAGGTGTGAAACCAAAACCCATTTTGACTCTGATGAGCAAAGGGAATTTCTCTTTATTTTTGATTTTTGAACCAGATGTTGCTTTCATGCTCTGAAACCTCTGAAACAGCTGAATGGATTTTCCTCAGACTCCTCACATGAACAAAAATTCACCTTTGGGCTGTGAACAAGCTTAAGAAATTGCACTGTGATGGAGATTATTTTTTTCTTCCCCTCTCCTCTTCCTTTTTTTTTTTTTTTTTTTTTTTTTTNGCCTTTCTTTTTTTTTTTTTTTTTTTGATTTTGAAAGTTAAAAGGATCCTAAAATAGAAGCTGAGAATTGGATTAAACATCTCTCTGTTAACTCTTAGCACTGCTCCAAGTCTGCAATTATCATTTCTTAAGGTGCCTGGCTCCCATCCTTCTTAGACTTCCAGCTGCCACCTTTTTTATTAAAATAACTGCTAGAATAATGTTGAGGACCAGCCTGTGTCTGGCTCAATGTGAAGAGGGAGCTTTGCTGAGAAAATGAAGAGAAAGCCCAAGTTTGGCCCAATTTCATGAGCCTCCAAAACTGACCTGTGAGGCTGGGGAAGGAAAAGGAGATCACAGGAGAAATCCCACTGTGCTCCTCGTGACTCACCAGCATCCTGTGGCTGCAGGGGCAGAGTGTGGCAGTGCCAGGTGCTCTGGCCTGGGCCATTTGGTGTTGGAATATGTATCATGAGACCTGCAATGTTAACAGAGCAGAAAAATCACCCAGTTCACTGCCAGGAATGATTAAACACCTCGCAGACTTCTTACCTGACCTAAATCTGGCTAGAAAGGGACCTGAGAAATAAAGGGTGTAGTTTTATCCTCACCACCTGTAGTTTTCTAAGAAACCTTGTAATACTGTGGAAATCTTAGGTTTGTTCCCAGTTCTCTGTTTTCCAAGATCAAGCTCAAGAGCAGCTTCCAACAGAAAGGGTCATAGAATTGTAGAATTATTTAGGTTGAAAAAGACCTTTAGGATCATCGAGTTCAATCATTAATCTAGCACTGCCAGGCTCACCACTGAAACACATGCCTAAGGCACACATCTACACACCTTTTAAATATGTCCATGATGCTTTATCCCAACAACAGCCTCATGGGAAGATTTATTAATAGTCTTGGGAAATGCATATCTACCTTATAACAGTGTGTTGTGTGGGAATATCTAAGTGTGTTGGATGCTTGAGGAACGTTTTCATTGACAAAGGATGAGCAAAAATCATCATCTCCTGCTCTCACCACTAATTTTCAGCGTCTCCACTTGTGCTGATGAAATGTGTTGCACCAGTAACAGAGCAAAGCCCTGTGTCAGCACAGGAGGAAAGCAGGGTGGGATTTGTGAGTGTCTGAATGAGGGATTTCAGTCACCCAGGAGCACTGGAGATGGAGGGGGAGCCGTTTGTAACCTCTGGAAAGGATTTGGTGGGAGCAGCCCTTCCCGTGGAGGAGCTGGACAGACTGAGCAGATGGATGTGTTAGCCAGCTTGGCCACTGGCTGTTTTAACAGAAAATGATGTGCTAAATCAAGCCCTGGGAAACAAATTGCACACTCAGCGTGGCTGGGAGGCTGGCCTCTGGCACAGACAGCTGCTCTCAGCAGAGGCACCTCCACCTCCTGCAGGAGCTGCTGCCAGGATCTGCCTTTGGCAATGCTGGCTGGAAGGAGCAAAGGCCAGACACAAGGACAGCTCCAGCCCCTGGGTGCTGTGTTTGCTGGCAAAGTGTGTGTGTGCTTTTCCAGGGTTTCCTCTGAGGAACAGCCTGGTGCTGCCTGCTGGAGGTTTGGCTTGGGGTGGAAGCAAAGCAGACTTGCCCAGGGAAGGACTGGAGCCTGCCTGGCTAAGGGCCTTTGGGCAAGCCAAGGTGTTCCTGGAGAGATGAGAGATGATTCTGGGAGCAGCATCTCCTGCTCTGGAGGTGAAGGCAGGAAGGGCTAAACCAGAAACTCCCTTTAGCCTCTTAGCTAACAAAATCAGCAGTAACCCCCAGCTATTTACACCTACAATAATTCCTCCCAAAGTTCTTGCAAACCCAGTTCAATTTTCCTTTAATTCCTGTGTGTGTATCTGCAAATAGCCGATTACTTGTGCTAGACCCTGCCAATAAATTGTGTGCTTATTTGTTTCCCTTCCTTCCAGAGTCAGTTTGCATTAAGCACCACTGCAGCCTGCGCAGGGGTTGAGGTAACGCCTCAGTGGCCTCATAAAACAAGTTCTTATTGAGCATGGCCTCTCTTTCTCACAAAATGAGCCCTTGGAAGATGCAAGCAGCTGGAATATGGGTATTTTCATGGCCATAAAAACTTCATTTTACTTTTATTGCTATTGAAAAGCCCTGGATAGGTGCATTTCTCATCCAGCTGATTAATCTGAGGTTAGAGGCCGCCGCAGCAACAATTACACAGATATGTACCTCTGTGCATTTGGAAGCAGTGTATCTCAACCTCTTTCCAAAAGGAAATCAAAGGCAAAGTGTTGCCAGCATGGAGACACAAAGAATGCCCTCTCTTTTTCATCTGAGACTCCAGCACAGGCTCGCTACGCCCACTTAAGGCTCCTTTCAGCTCCCAACGTGCCTCCGGGTTGCCTAGCAATCCTAACAATATTTTATGAGGCCTTATTCCAGAGGCACATTTTGCTAATGCTGAATTTTAGATAGAAGCTCCAGGAGAAGCACAGAGGAAGCCTGAGACAGTATCACTCCAATTTATTACAGCCAGGATGCAAGGTGGGGGAAAAATAAAACCCAAAATTATCATGCTGGGCATTTAGCAATAAAGTCTGGCATCAAAACGTGGGAGCCAGTGCTGCCAGGGGTGGTCCCCGTGCCATGGGCAGCACAAATGGGCATCTGTGGCTGTGCCCAGGCTCCAACCAGGCACATCCCAACAGGAATGGGGGCTGGCAGCCAGTGTGCCTGCTGCAGGCTTCTGAGCAAACCTCTAAGGGGAAGAAATGAGGAGGGAAAACAAATTCTGGGTGAATGGGGTTCAGTCCAAGCAGCAGTGGTACCATCCTAATGTTGGGCCCTGGGGTGAGTGATGCTGGAATTGAAGGGGTAGAAGGGACCAGGGGCTCCAGGATGCCTTGGAGAGCCTGGAGGGAGTTAAGACCCATTGGCAGCCACCCAATTTCTGAGCTGTACACAAAGTAAAGGTACAAAAATCCATAAATCTGTTTCAAATCACTTTCTCTTTGTTTCTCCCTTTCTAGCCCAAAGCGAACACATAACCCAGGATCACAAACCCTTGGGGTTAGAGTCAATGTTAGAGTCAACATTTCTGAAGGTTACAAAGTTCCTATTTTTATTTTTTAGTTTGGCTAATGCAAACTTTGCCCATAACCCAAACTTTCTATACGTTACTTTTAATGGTTAGGGGTTTTAAATCCTACCTTGAAAAAGGAAAAAAACACCTTAATCTAATCAAAGATTATTCCATAATAGTGATCTCCTGTTAGCATAAACTGAATTTGATTCAACAATTAAGTTCTCACATGATTATTATTTTGTTGATGAGGAATGACCTTCAGTCCAATTCAGCAACAGTTTCATTTCTGTAATACATGTATTTATAGGAAGAAAATCAATAGATATGTTTTCATGCTTTCCTATTTCTCTCTCTTTTTTTGGAGAGGTTTTAATTTTTTTTTTTCAATTTCCAGGGTGCACAGATGGGGTTTTTAGGCAGGTAAAAACAACCTCTCCTTCCTGTAAAGGAAGTTTATCAGCATGAGGGAACTGGTGAGTGGAAAAGTGCTCCACACTGAAGTGTGACACATCTCATTGATTCTTTTCACTGTCCAAGCTATAGGACAAGTAAATCAGATTTTTAAAATCCTTTCACTTTTAACACAGTATGGTATCATTAGTAATGTGAGTAAGTAAAACTGCTTATAGCAGATGTTTTTCCAAAGGTGACAGTGGGCCCTGAAAGTGATGCCTGATGGTTGTAAACCCAGGGCTTCCCAGCACTTACAGCAAATGTCCTCAAGGCACCAACACACTTAATGAATGCAACCAAGCAGAAAGGGGAGCACAGAATGGGAAAAGTAGAGTTTCACACTTAATCTAGTATTTTACTGGGAACCACCATTAGTGCTGGAACTATAAACAGAAGCTGGGTTTGCTCAGTGCTTTAGAGGTGTCTGCAGAAGAGCAGGATATTTTAGGAGAGTCTCTCCTGCAGCATCTGCTCCCTGCTGAGAGGCTCCAGTGATCCCAAAAGATGCTCAGGCCCCAGTGAAAGCAATTATGGTTTACAAGTGCCTTTGCTAGTCCCTGCTTCAAGGATAACCCACGTGGGGAGCCAAAGTTAAGAATAGATCACAGCAACTCAAATTTGCTCTGCTAGGATGCTACACAGAGGCTGAAGTCCAGGGCTGTTCCCACATGGATCCCTGGACACCTTGGTGGTGTCTGGGCAGTGTCTGGGCACTGGTCCCCTGTCTCTTACTTGAGAAAAAACAGAGCCCCATGAACATCAGCCGCCACATCATTATTCCTTTTGTTCTAATCCACCCAAAAGAGTGTTCACAGTGGACGTGCATCCCTGAGATGCTCCTGGCAGGGACCCATGAACAGGGGGAGAAAGGCTGGATCCAGACACTTTCCTTGTTTTCCTGGCATGGCGTGGTGGGGTTCTGTTTTGTACTTGGAAGGGAAATTTTTGCTATCAAGCAGGTTAATGGATGATAGCTGATTAAAAGAGAAAGGGAGGCTGTTTATTTTTGTGGGAGGAATTTGTTGAAGAAGCACCTGCCTGCAGCCATTTCCAAAGGCTGGGATAATGCAGAGTCCAGGCTGCTGGGTCATGGCGTGGAGGTGAGGTAGCAAAGAGGCCATTTCCACACACAGCATGCTGCTTTTGGAACTGATTGCTGACTGCCCTGCCCTCCCCTGGGTGGTGTATGGCTGTGGAAACAGGGGCAGGATGCTGGGATCAGGTGTGACCACTGTGGCTCATGATAGATCCATCATCACAGGTGTGGATCATGATATAGGATTTGGGACAGTAAACACACACATCCTGTGCCTTTTGTTTAAATGTTTTATAAAAATACAGGGCAAACTTTGTAGCCTTTCTGTCTCCTCTCGCTTCTCAGGCAGGTTGTAAAGCAAGATATTTAAGATCAGCTGCTTCTAGCCCTCCAGACAATGCATGGAGCTTGTTTTCAGCAGTGACAGGCACTATATGCTGCAGTGGCTCATAAAAGTCCAAAGCCATATTCCTTTTGGGCTGAAATGTTTTGTGTTTGGTATCAGATTTTATACTTACTGGTTCAGTTGTTTTCAGCTGTTGAAAAGTATGTGGTGGGATTTGTTTTCCTCTGTTCACATCTATGGATAGTGAGAAAATGAGATCATTCAGAAAGAATTAAAGCAAATAATTCAGACCTGGCTTGTGTTGTGCATTTCACCCGGGTCCAGGTTTCAAGCCAAAATGAAAGTTGAGTTAACTAAGCAGGTTTAAAGCTCAAAGCACACAGAGCAGTGTAAATTGTATGAATTATTTTAACTACAACCCATGAAATGGTATTGCTTTTGTAAAAATATCTTGACAATAAATAGCCTTGTTCAAAGGCCTTCCAAAGTGAAGTATCGTACATCAGACAGGCGCTGGCTTGGGTTCTACAGAAGTGACAGCATTTCTGCATGGGGAATGAGCAGATCATATAATATCTTAGGCAATGGCAGAGTCTGGGCATCAGATGTTCCTAGGTCCTGACTATTTCAGAGAGCTTGCTGTGAAAATATATTCTTGATAAGTGTGATTCAAAAAAAAATATCTCCGAAGCCTAAATAAACTGTGATAGAAACATTTCGAGCATGCTGGAGTTTACAGTAAACAGGATCACAGCTGATTTAAAAATGAAAAAATTTCATTACTATAGAAAGCACAGTCTCTGCAGGCTGTGCTGCTCTTGGGAGGGAGCTAACAGACACAGCATCTCATTTAGCCCTATCTCTGCAGGCACCAGGGCTGCTGCTCAGCACCCAGCCCAGGGCACACAGCACCTTGCAGGAGGCAGCCCTGATCAGCAGGGTTTAAGCAGTGCCCCCTCGCTAAAGGTCCCAATGTTTGCCTGCCTTTTTCTCTCTCTGATCCTGCTCCCTTCAGCTTAGCAACCTATTGGCATTAGGGGAGAAAATGGAGGGTTTGTGGGCTTTGTGAGCTTTCAGGACTGTGAGTGCTCCCACCGTATTTCTGATTCACTGATGTTGTTTTCTTCCACCTTCTGAAGAAGAAAGAATTCCTCTATCAGTGGATCACGTCCTCCACAGGCCAATCCTTTCTTATCAGCCCATTTGGATTAAAACCTGGCTCGGAGTCACTGTGAAAGATCTGTAAAGTTGTTCTGACTGAGGGAAGGTATTTATGGGTGTCACAGATGGGATTAAGGTGCTGCTGTCCTCCCCAAACCCTCAATGCCAGCTGACATCCTCAGTGCCACTGTGAACCTTGCATGTGTCCTCCCAGGCAGAGAGCCATGCCATGGATGCAGTTTTGGCAGGCAGGGGCATTTATATGGTTGTCCCAGATCAGGCACAAGGGTTATCACTGAGAGACATAAGGATCGAGTTAAAAGCACAGATGCTGCAGCAGAATTGAGAAAACAGGTAGAAATCCCATGTGAGGCTGAGTTAGACACCATGCGAGTGTGTGTGTTTGTGTGTGTCAGACAGGTACTGTGATGTGCGTGAATATATTTCAAAACAATGAATTTTATTTCACTTCTTTCAGCTGCTTGGTTTAGAAGAAAATCCTACTAGACATGTATAAGTGCAAACCCCTTTTTGTTCCTGTGTCACATCACGGTGATTTCCCTGAGACACAAGGCAGAATTAAAACCCACCCAGCTGGAGAGAGAAGTGAGGCTGCTCCCGAGCGCAGGTGTGCTGGGGAAAGCAGCTCCACAGATCCAGGGCACACTGCTCATCACTTACACTGCTTCAAATCAGTTTGGACAAAAACCTCAACAGCGTTTAAAAGCTACTTGATGGCTGAGGGAAGGGAAAAAGTGCTGCGGAGAGATGGGCTGGAATTTGAGGGAACACTGCCCTCTTCTTTTGTATTTTGTCAAAGTGTTTGTTCGATGCAGGTGCTAATGATGCACACTTAGATCAGTGGAAGCCTTATCGCCATTAACCCCACGAGACAGGCACCGTTCTCAGGAGAAATGCGGAAGTGGGCTGGCTCAGAGACAGCAAACTCTCTTTTCCTTAGAGTAATTGCTTTCCTTCATTCTTCTCCTCCTCCTTCCCAGGTCAGGGCTGCACACATTAGGCTGCCTTTCATTGTGAGCATCAATGTGTTGTCTGGCTCCTGGGTAAATACATCAAGTGGCTCACGCCCAGTGTGCAGCTCTCATCATTCCTTTCTGTCGAAGCTGCTTTTCAATGATGCTTTGGTCTGGGGGTAGAACAGATTTCCTGCAGCGCTGAAGCCAGGCAGATTCCTTGCTGAATTGGGGCTTGATAAATATGTATTGAGTCTCACACTTCAGAACAGTGAGCAACAGCCATGTGAAATGCTATAGAAATGCAGCATTTTGCTTCTAGAAACTCAGTGTTTCTAAGCAGGCACCATCCAGCAGATAAAAGCAGAAATGTGCCCTTTTATCACTGTTTTTACAAGATTTGTGTTTGCCCAATGCGGTGGTATCTGGGTGACCATAACAACCCATTACATTCATTTGCCCACAACTGATAGCATGAAACAGATTCTTGCTGTATTGAGACAGTCAGCGATGACACACAGCCAAACAAATATTTGACAAAGGACAGTTGGGTTTCACACCACTCTCTGAGTAACCCTGACTCCATTTCTGCTCTCACAGCTGCTTTGTTTGAATGTTTGATTTCTCCTCCCAGTTCAGGTTGTCCTGTTGCACAGGGAGGTGAGGCAGGGCAGCATCTCGAAATGGCTAAAGGTGTCCCTACAGAGTGCCAGGAGGGATTATTTCTGCATGTGCTTGTGTTGGTGTCACACCATGGTAGTGCCTGAGCACAGTTCTGGCTGGAGCAGGACAGTTCAGATGGCCAGGGATGTCCAGAGATGTCCAGGGATGCCATTCCCACATCCACACCTCAGCTGGCACAAGGACTGTGCTCGGCTCCCTACAGCTCTTGAAACCTGGCTGGCATCTCCTGACCATCCAAATATTTTGGTAGGCAACTCATGGAGTTAAGAAGTTCAGCCACATCTGCTGACACATCCATCTAAAACCCTGCCGAGGAAAACCAACAACTATAAAGTCCAGCCATGCAGGATGAGATCAACTTAATTCAAACAATCTCGAGTGTGTTTACATCAGGAATTTACACCGGGGCAGCCGGCTTGACTTTAAGCAGGATTAGCTGACGGGAGGAGCACAAAGCGTTGCCGTGGCTGAAGGGCCCTTGGTTTGATGCTGTTGCAGGGCAGATTAGAGCTGAGCAGAGCGTTGGAGGCTGCGAGCAGAGCCCTCTGTTAGAAGCTTAGGGAAAGGATGCCGCAGGCAGATGAGCTGCTGAGACACGGTGCTAAGCACAACCCACCAGGCAGCTCAGAGGAATCCTGTTTCTGTACACCACTTGATCACATTGTGCATGAAGCTGGGATTTATCTCAGCAGTAGTGCTGGCTTAAGCAGCAAATGCCCCTCAGAAGAAATTTCCAAGTAGAAAGGAAAAGACTTGTTAGGAAAAAAAAATCTCATCAATTGGTGTGGCTGGAGTGTCCCAGTGGCTGCAGGTGACCATGACACTTGTGGACATGTCCATTGACATCACCAGTTCCCCAGGCCTGCAGCAGTGATGCTGCCCTGAGCAGCTGGGGAGCCTTTGAGCAGGGCAAGGATCTTCACAGCCAGCCTCACGTGTCAGCACCGAGTTATTCCCCAGCTGGAGCTGCAGAGATCTGTAGCCTGTATCGAACGTGGGAGCAGCAACAGGACCCAGCCCTGCAGTGACACGTCTCTTGGCCCCATGTCAGATGGCCACAGGGCTTCCCTGCACCTCCTGTGTTTGGAACCAGGGCCCCACTCCTGCCCGTGGAGGGTTGGCTCTGCCCGGATTTTTTTTTCCCAGGCAGCCCTAGAAACAGTTACTGACAACATCTGGTAACAGCCTCACCCTCTCACCCTATTCCTGGTCCTTTCGGGGTCCTCCTGGTCAAATTTGGGATTTAAGAAAAGCTTTAGACATTAATTAAAATCTCTGACACTGCTTTCTTTTTCTCTTTAAATTTTTTTTTTTTTCTTCATTTTTTTTAGGTCAGGCTGCTCTGATACAAGGTCTCACCCTGCTTGCTGCCACTCACCTGCCTACCAGCTTGGGTCCATTTTTAATGCACTTAGGTAACAGCACACTCACCCAGGGGTGGATGGAGTAAAGCCTGAGCCAGGTCTTGTCAAGCAGCATGTGGCTCTGGCTCTACCTGATGGCCAGATTTTTTTTATTTTTTTTATTTTTTTCAAACAAACATTTGCTGGTGCTGAGCAGTTTGGGGCGGGAGAGGAGCTCAGGCAGATCGCTCAGATCTCAGCTCAGAGCACCTCCCTCCTCCCCGTGCCCCCTCCGTGGGTGCCTTTCCTCCCTCTCCTGCAACCTTTTGCTGTGCCCAGCTCGGCTGAGTCTCGCTGCAGAGCTGACACTGGTGCAGAGGAAGTGGCACTGGTGTTTTGTTGGACGGTGCTTTTCTCTCTTCCTCTCGGATGGTGTTGAACTGCAAAGGGCACTCACTGAAGACGGTGTCTCGGGTGAGATGTCTAACGCAGGTCCCGACTGCTCAGCAGTCATTAAACATCTCAGGGAAGATGTTCCAGGAAAAGGGATGTTAACCTTGTGGTCCTGGACTGATTCCAGCTCGTTTAATTACAGTTTTCATTGCTGAAATTTGCTCTGCACTTTTGACCAGTTATGGGATTTTTTTTTCCCCATCTCCTTGAAGTTGTTCAGCAGTCTTGCTACAAGCTGACACATTCCCCATACAAGATGAAGCAATGCAAAACTACAGCTGCTCCCTCTCCCAAGTTTCTCAAATTCATTGTATTTTCTGATTACTTAACTATTCAGGATTCTGAAAAGTATCCCCAGCTCACCTATACAGAAACATTTTATCTGTTTAATCTGGATATATGTATATATGGATATGTACATACAGCACAGAGTATACATGAGCCAAATATATACTGCTGTGAATATGACCTTTATCATTAATATAGACAGAAATATAATACATACTCTTACAGAAATAGAAAAAGTAATTTGAAGAAATGCTGTAATGCAAGCTAAACAACCAACAGTCCCTTATTATGAAAAACTGTAAGAGTATAAAGCTATATAAAACCATTATATAATTATATACACTCATATGTGAGTGTATATATATATATATATATAAACTCTATTAAAGTGCATTAAGGTGTTTTAAACCTCACACCTTTGTGAATGTGGGATGAATCTCCCTCTTCAGCAAGCCTCAGCAAACAGTCCAGGGTTATTAAGGAAGCATTCAAGGCCAGGTTGGATGGGGTTAGGAGCAACCTGGTCTAGTGGAAACTGTCCTAACCCATGGCAGGGGTGAGGAACCAGATGAGTTTCAGTGTCTCTTCCAAGCCAAAATTCTATGATTCCATAGAGAGGGAGCAAAAGGCCACTGAACCGAGCTCATGCCAAAGATCAGAGCCCAGCCAGAGGATCTGTGTGCCCCCACAGAAAGGCTGGAACAGATTGGATTGGGCTTGGGGCAGCTCTCCAGCACAGGGATTTGTTTATGAGGCGATTTGGAGAGAGAATCTTTGTTAGGAACTGCAGTGATAAGACAAGGAGTAATGGCTACAAACTGAAAGAGCGGAAATTTACGTGAAATATTGGGAAGAAATTCTTCCCTGTGAGGGTGGGAAGGCCCTGGCACGGATTGCCCAGGGCTGGCTGCCCCATCTCTGGAAGTGCCCAAGGCCAGGCTGGATGGGGCTTGGAGTAACCTGGGACAGTGTCAGGATAATCTGGGTAATCTTCAAGGTCCCTTCCAACCCAAACCATGCTATGATTCCATGCAGAGGCAGCAAAAGGCCGGTAAAGCGAGCCCACGCCAGTGACGAGAACCGCGCAGTGGCACGGACTCGCCCACTGATCTGCGGCTCGGGGGCAGCTCCCCGCGGCTCGGGGGCAGCTCCCCGCGG
>VZTB01014375.1:954656-1011888 GCA_013397245.1 Thryothorus ludovicianus
CGCGGGGCACGAACGGCCCCGGGGGCCGGACAGGGACTCTCTGTCCCAGGGAGGGGACGTGGGGCTGGGCGGAGCGGGGGCTCCTTCGAGCAGGGGTCGGTGAGGGGTCCCTCGCCCCGGTGAGCTGCCCGAGTCCCGTGCAGGGGACGCCTGTCTGCCGGGAGAGGGGCCTGAGGTGATGGTGAGGGCGCACAGCTGATGAAGGAAACAGAGGTCAGGGGTCCCCCTGCCCACCAGGGGTCTGAGGGGATGGTGAGGATCTGCCTCTGAAGAAGGTGGAAGGCTTGAGATACTGATGAGGGATCCCCCTGCTCACAGAGAGCCTTAGGGGACAGTGAAGGTCCCCTCATTTGAAGCTGGACACAGTGGGTGAGGAACACTCACCTGGTGGAGGGTCTGAGGTGGTGGTGAGGGACATGTGCCTGGTGTGGTTCTCAGCATCAGCATGGGATGTCCTCACCTTCCCGGCCTTGCTGCCATCCAGGGCTGAGAGAGGGGATGATGTTCACTGGGACTGGGGCTGCTCCCTCTGGGGATCCATGTCTGGGGAAAAAGTGTGAAAGTGTGAGCCCCTCACTGCAGGATATTCCCCATGGTCTTCGTCCTCCATGCTTGCCTGCAGACAGACTCATATTCAACTGGTGGCTCTTAAGGGTTTCAAAAAGACAGAGAAGAAGAAAGGACGCTCAGTGGGCTAAAACTTGCTACACCCAAGGCTTGTCTTCCTTGGGAAAGATCTAGCGGAAAAAGTTGGAAACCACTTTGCCAGAATCGCTTACTTAAGGGTTGGCAAGTTCGGTGTTGTTCCTGGTGTCTCTCTGGAGCAGCAGAGAAAAAGGAGTCAGGCCAGGCTGGCGGTGATGCTCACCAGGACAGCAGGTGCCCAAGGTGTAATTGCTTCCTTAAGGAAGGTGGAAGGGTTTGCTGTGCTACCAATGTCTGTGCTCTGTTAAATTCTCTTACAGAAAGAAGAACAAGTTTGATGTTAATTTATTTCTTGCTCTGAAAACATTGTTTATAGTTGCTGGGTACTGTCCAGCGACTGCAGTGCTTCCCCCCGGGGCAGCAGTGTGATAGTGGTGGGTGATGTAATTCCTGTGTGCATCTCCTCAGGTTGTTCCAGATGCCATCAGGAACTCAGGCTGTGCCTCCTGCCACCTCTGAGTGCACTGTGAAGGCAGGAGATTGGGGGGTTGCTGTTTGTATAAAACATCTGTTTTCATCTGTCACGTTTTGCCTTTGGTACTGTTTACCTCCAGCACCAGGGTCCTGGAGTTATCCCTCTCTCGCCAGCCTGTCGCTCAGGGGAGGGTTTTTTAATTACTCATTTCCTCTGCAGGCTGCTTCATTTTGTACTTAGTAATTTAGTTATATCTCCCTAGCTGCTCGCTCTCTGAGGCGTTTTGGTTTCTAATGTGTTTCATTTTCTAAAAGAGATGTCCTTTAGTGTCTGGCTAATTAATCTGGCTTTGTAAAACAAGACCACCTGAAGCCCTGGGCACTTCTGTTGTCATCCCCTCTGGCTCTGGTATCTGTGCAAGCTCTCTCCTCCCTGTCATTCTGTTTCTTCACTTGGTTAATCATAAGCATTGTGACAGAAAACTATGTCAAACAACAACCTCGTTGCTTATTTCTCTCCCTTTTGCTCCTGACTCCTGGAGTGGGAATGGCAGCTTTCCTTCTGCATTGCTTTAAAGGGAGGAGTTTAATGTACACTTATGAACTCAACACAATAAGGCATCCTCGTAGCTTGGCTGCTGTTTGAGCTACATAAATAAACTTGGTGCTCCTCCCTTTCTGACTTCCAGAGCAGCAGAATGTTTTGCATCAATCTAAAGGAATTTGCCCCCTTGCTTCTATCAGGTAAACAACTCCTTACTGGCCAGTCAAGGGTTTGTAACCCAGAACAGGATCTTGTTGAAGCTGGGTGTACACAGTCTTCTTGATTGAGGCTTGAAACTGTCTGCTGTTATCTTGTTATCTCCAGTTTTGAAAAATCAGCCAGTTCTCTCCCAGTCACCCTCTCCACATGCACACACACAAAAATCTCTCCCCAGTAAACATAAAATTTCTTTCCTGTGGAGAAGCCTGTGTGCTTGCTGCCAGCTAATGTCAGGAGGACAAAGTGAGGGCAGGTTGTAGTACACAGACTTTACACAATGTTTTCTGCATGTTATGGTAACACTCCTGCCATCTTTGATACAGCCACACCTTTTCCGTGTACCAGCAGAATGTACAGTTTATGTTAAATTTCAGGAATTAGTGATCATTCCATCCAGTGTTTTAGAGGGAGGTCCTTGTGATATGGGGAGCTCTTGCTGGTAATATTCTGAAAATTAATTATTTGAGTGGTTGTCCTCCCTTTTCCCCCCACACCTGTAAAGGATGGCAGAAATGTGCAAAGTGCTGTTTTCTTTGGACCACTGCAGTCACTGCTGCTGTTACTTTACAGGCAGAGGAAATGCTTGTGCATCATGAGATCATGAATGGAAGCAGAGGGTTCCAGGAAAAAATATCTTTCAGTTGTAGTTCATACTATTCGTTAAAAAATAGATGATGAGCTCATAAATTCTGTTTTCTGAGGTTCCTCCTCACTTTACTATTTCTGTACAGAAGTTCTTTTTTCTAAGTTTTCTAAGTTTAGAAGTAATTCCTGAAATGTATGGAGGATTTTGTCAGGAGGGGTGGGAAGGGAGGAAAGAAGGGGGAGTTTTGAGACCTCTCTTGAAGGCTGTACTTACCTCCTGTCTCAACAGCCCTCCTCAAAGTCAAGGGCTTTTGAAAAGCTTTCTATCACTTCCTCCATCAGCGTGGTGTGTGTGGATTCTCTGCTGTAACCAGGATTTTACTGCTGGGCAGGAGTATCATATTCCACAGCTGTGTTGTTATGGGAGGTTGTATTTCTCAGATGTGATGACATAACTGTACAGTATAATTAAACAGTAATAACCAACAAAGAGGACATTTCCTAGAGGTTAATGACAGTTAGGAACAAAGTGGGTGGAAGAGTGGAAGGCCTATGGTACAGCTGAAGATCCTTAATCAGTTTAATTAATAAGTGCCACACTACAGCAGACGTTACCAATATAAATCAAGATGAAATGATGGAAGTACTTACATCAAAAATAAGTGCTTCAAATCAAATTAAGGGTTTGCTAGAAACTCTTTTTATAGCTTGTGTTATTTTTTTAGTTGTGCTGGTGGGAGCTGAAAATCTGTAGATAAATATCAGGGTGTTTTTCTATAAGAAAGAGAGGAACTCAAAACTACCAGGAGAATATGCACTAGATTTTAAAAACTTCCTACCAGCAAAAGTGTAAGACAGAGCAGGAACCATTAACTGCAGTATTTTTTCATGTTGAAGACAGTAATTTCTTCAAATTTATGGTGTAATCAGGTGTTTACAGGATCAGGTTAATGATGAATTATTAACTTTTTCTTTGTTGTCTTCACAATTGACTCAGTTTTGAAAATAATTGGCAATAACAAGTTAGGCATTTTCAGTAACTAAAATAAGCATTTATTTTGTTACTTATTTATTTTGCCCCCCCAGAACAGAAGGAACTGTAGCAGTTGAAAGTTAAACTTGCTAAGCTGAATTTTAAGTAGCTATAAGTGAGGTCTTCAGATGCTCCTAAATACAAAAGTTCCATTGACTAAACCTGCAAATGTTGCTTGAGCATGGCCTGATAATGGCACTTGAGCTTTTTGAACTGTGAGCTTGATAGGTTAGAAAATGATGCTTCTCTGGGAATGTTTCATGGGATATTTGCTTATGGCTTCTGTGACCATTTAGAATTTTTGCAGTAGCATAATTAATGGAGCCTGAAGTTGGTGTTTTTCAGTGTAAATGGGTTCTTTCAGTATGAGGTTTCTAAGCATAAAAAGAAGTTTTTAAACCTGTAGTTCTTTAGCATTTAGGAAATAAATGGAGGAGCATTTTTAGCTTGAGAATAAATGCAAGGGAAGTAAATATATGGACGTATGAAATTAAATTAAAATATAGAGTTAAAATAAAAAAAAAATATGTATATAAGCCCCATTATAAAATGAAAACTCACCATGCATGTCAAGTTTTATTAAGAGCGTGCTGCTTTATTTATAATGGGATTTTTCTAGGTGCTCAATAAACTTGACAAAAATAAATAGTCCAATACTCTGACCACACAGCGAGGTGCTGATCCTGCAGAATTTTACACGTTCATTAATCTTTCCATGTTGTGAGTACACGCGTTCCCTTCGGTGTTTGGGTAGTGGTGTCTCAGCAGCTGGGGTTTAGCAACCAGAAAATGGAGAATTAGATCCACTTTCTAAGGGACGTGGCTGTACAGCCAGATAACCAGACACTCAAGGCACTAATTGAAGTTTAGAAATCCAGGTTTAGAAAAGTGCCACGTTCTGGGGAAGTGGAGATGTGCACAATGCCCTGCAGTGTTTTGGTGACCTCGCCAAGGACACCATTGTTGGGTACCAGCGAGGGAGGGTGTCCTTACAGCTGGGGCAGCTGCACACCCCGTGTACACACACTGAGGAAATGCCTTGACCACATCACCACCACTGCACAACTCGTTGTTTCTGAAATGCTGCGTGTGTATGTTGTCTCTGGTAACTCCTCGGGTAGTTTTGCTTCTTAAATATTGCATTATCTGCATTTGCAACTATTTTTTTTCGTCGTTGTTCTTTGTTTGAAATATGTTGTTTGCTTAGCTGCAGCTTGTGGGTGGTGGTTTTACTCTTGCTAGAAACTCTTTAAAGATTTGCTTTCTTAGTGCTTCATCTTGTATTTTTCACACTCTTACTTAATTTCAAAGACTGTCTTTGAGAACAGGTTTTTTTGTGGCACAGCAAGATGTGATAAAGGATTACCTGGTTTTAATTATGGAATTCATGTCAAGTAATAATTTTTGGCTAAGCAACTCAATTTGTCATGAGTTATATTAAACGTTTTAAGGAAAAGTTTCTCTCATGTGAAACTGCTGCTCAATTTGTTGATTCAAAAATAGCTGTGCTGTAAGCCAGGTTGTGAATATAAACTAAGGTTATGCAAAACTCACTGTATGTCCTTATGGATTCTTTTAAACCAGGCTTGGTTCAGCTTAGCTGATGTGTTGATTATGAAAAGATTACTCTAACAAGAACATGCCACGCTTGTCTTGTACAGTTTTGTGTGGAGTCTCAGCTATAAAGTCATAAATGTGGATTCCAGTTGTGCTGGTGTAACTTCTTTGTGCTAGCAAACTCTTAATCATGGCACGTATCCTTAGGTGACTGTGGATCTCTTCCTGTGGGTACTGTTGTGTTTTCATATAAATCTAGAGGATGAATGAGTGTGAAAGTTTTTCCTTTTCTGCAAATGGGGAATAAAAATGATGAAATCTGTAGTAATTCATATCCTGGTTATTTTGGTGCCAGCTGTGCGAGCGTACTCACTGTAGAGCATCTGTCCTGGTAACAAATCAAACTAATACTGTTTGCTTTGTTTTTTACCCTCCCTCTCCAGAAAACGTGATAGGCAGCGTTGCAGTGAGTAACTGAGAGCGTAAATGACAAGCAGATTAATGTGCCTGTTGTCTTTGTGAGTGAGCTCCCAGGAGCTGCTCCGCTGGCCATTTGGCGTCAGAGCCGTTCTGTGGGGCGCCAAATTCTCCCGCTCGGCGTTGCAGTTTCCTGGAGGAGTAGATGTGGCAACAGGATGTTGGTAGAGAGCAGGGAGCTACTTGAATTTGCCACTTGTGCCATGCAAATAAAGGCTTCTTGCTGGCCCTGGTGTGGTGTAATTAATGTTCTTGAGAGGAGTTTGTGCAGCCATGGCAGAGAGCGGAGCCAGCGAGGCTTTGGGGGCTGCTCTGTGACAGCGTGGGGTGACAAAGGGGACACGGGCTGGTGAGGTGCTTGTTAAACCACTCAGAGCTCTGACAGTTCCCTCCAGCTGGCTTTCCTATTCTGGGGGCATCTCTGTTAGCACTCAGCTCCATATCAGCTCCTGTGGCATGTGGTGATTTACTCTGGGCTCCTTCTAGCTCGGTGTCTGAGCAGTGTCTGGGTGTTCTGCCACCAGAGCCGAGGGGTCTGGATCCAGAAATGCTTCAGAGGCCAAGCTTCACCTCACTGCTGGTTAGACGTGGGTGAGACAGCTTTCCTTTCCAATCCAAGTGGAAATGTGGTTAAAAAAAAAAGAAAAATTGTGTGCTTCTGAGCTGGTGATGTTAATGAAAAGGGAGAAAATTTCTCATTTGCTTTTAGTACAGATTCTTTCCTTTTCCTTAATAGCTGTCCAGAGCACAGAGGCTTCTCTCACATGCAGCCATGCCCAACACCACCTTTGTTTTGTTATCTTTGGTTCAGTCCCTGTACCTCCAGGAGCTTCCTGAGGTTGCAGGCTCATGATTGGGATATCCACTGTTAAGAAAGAAATTTTGGCAGTGAAATATGCTGTAAAGCTCAGTCCACAGTGTATTGGGTGGTGAAGGTCTTTGTTCTCTTACAGCTGTGTGTGCTTTGCAGCAAATGCCCTAGAAGTCCCCTGAGCTTGTGCAGTGTTTCCTGACAGGTAAACTTAGGTTAAAATGTTGTTTTAAGGAATGTCTGAAATGGCTGATGGGCCCTTATGTAACTGACTGCAAGACTCATCCCAGGGAAAATGTGGAGCTGAAGGTCTGTGTGTCATATTTGCAGTGATTTTTGTTTTTCTTTGACAAATTTGCAAGATGAAAAAGCTGAAGCATTTTTTTCTGTCTCCTGAATTTGGGCTATGAAAAGACATCTTGATGTACTTCCAGACATGGTTAATCGACTAATTGTGAGTACAAATGATTGTCTGGTCTTAATGTATTCACTTCAGTCAATAATTCAGTATTAATCACTGAACTGTTTTTTCAAGTATTTATAAGTGTCCCTATTTCAGTTGACTGCAGACTCCTCATAAAAGCAGATTGATGAGATGCTTATAGAGCAGATGAATTTCTCCCTTAAGTGAATGTGAGTGAAAATTTCCATCCAATTGTATATTCTTTGTTTTCTTAGTACAAATACAATTTTGCTAATGTCTATTCATTCTTGTCCACAAGTGTTTTCTGCTAGTAATTCACATCTTTGATTTCTCCAGAACAGCTCAGTAAATGCATGTGTGCATTCCTTTTGCATGGCACTTAATTTTTATGAAATACATATTTTATTGGACAGTAAAACGTTTAAGTATCTTAATGGCCTAATTAATACTCTGTATCCACTTCTGTCATGTGTATTTTGCTCTTCGTTATCCTCCTGCTCCTTTTTTCATGTCCTCGTGCATTTTTTATCATAAAAATTTCAAGCAATCTTGAGAGAGCAGTCTATTACAAGGCTGTTCTTTGAATATTCAGCAACTCTAAGATTTGATTGATAGTCCCTTCCCTCCCATCCTGTCTATTTTTAGTAACTTAAAAGCGAGTTTAATTTCTTGGGTTGTCGTTTGTTGTGCATGTGCAATTTACTTTGGTGGTTTTCCTCCCTCCTTTAAATATACCAGATATGTAATTTTCATGTTCTTTGAGGACATCCTGACAGTTGGGGAGAAATAATGTAGAATTAGGAACTCTGCCTTAGCTGAAGGAGCAAAGATGGACAGTCTTTGTCTGTTCTCTTAATATATGCTGTGTGATTAGGATAGGAGGAGAAGTGGAAGGAAACTTTAAGCACATTGTTACCACTTATTATATTATCCTGCTCCAAGAATCTTCTAGCATGAGAGCCTGTTTTCATGTGCAAGTACAATCCACTCCATCTTTAGGACAGAATGAGGAGACAAAAAGCCTTGCAGAGGTGGTGTAAGCCCTGTGGAAAAGGACGTCCCTCCCTCTCTCTCTGAAATACAACCTTGGAGCTGTACCCCTTTTTTTCTGCTTCATGCCACTTCAAGGAGAGCCTTGGGAAATCTTCCCACACAAACTGTTTTAATCTTCTATCTCCCTCTAGGCCACATACAGAAGCCACCAACAGTTTGTCTAAGCAGGACTGGACTCCCTGCAGAGCCAGTTTGTGCACTTGCTAAAGGAATTGTTCTTGAGCAACTTCAGGCCTTTCCTCTCTCGAGGGCATAAGAACTCTGGACTCTTACACACTCGCAATCCTGGTGGCGTGGGAGGAGAAAAGGACGAGACACAGAAAGCAAATTTTGTTTCTACCTGATGGGTAGACCAAAAATGATTTTGCTTTTCATATTCGGTTTGAGGCGTAGCCCAGGCTAGTAAGGGTAGGCTTTTGGTATGGGAGATGTGCCAACTGCTATTTATTTATTGATCTCGTTCCTTTTTTAAATTGTCTCATGGCTGGCGTAACGTGGGGCTGGTGGCTGCCTGCCCACCTTGTGTGGAGGGGTGTTGGCTGTCAACAAGCCTGGCAATTGGGTGGCTTTGCCTCCTTCTGCCTTGTCCATTCAGCTGGATAATTACTGCAGCTCTTCTTTTCCCATGTCTCATCAGACACCACCTAATGAGACAAGATAATGAAACTGTTTTAGTCCTGGGAAGACCTGCAAAGGAAGTCAAAGGCTGGCACTTGCTTTGTTGCTAATGCCTTTATGGAATATTTGGGCAAGCACTGAAGTTTCCTTCAGGCATAGGAATCCTTAGGAGAAAATTCTGGGTTGCTAGTGGTTCAATAAAAGAATTGCTTTCTTTTTTTTGTGTGTATTTTGTGTAAACAAGGCATACGCAGACTGGCTGTTGAAAATAGGCACAATTGAGTAGTTTAGACTTGCACATCATCTGTTTACAATTGTGTAAAAATCGCTGCAAACAGCCACAGGATGAAGTTGGGAAACAGGTTTGTTTTGGTGGGTATTGATTCTGAATCCGAGGTCTCTTGGTGACAAGTGGGTGTATCCTCTTCTCCAAGAGACTGCAGTTAATTCTCAATTTCTTCCTGCTTTGTTCTCCATTGCAAGAATGAGAATTCCTATCAAAAAAACCTATAGCAGAAAATGGCCAGAATTCTGTTCCCCAAAAAGCTGATACTGCAAACCATGAAGTTTATATAAATCCAGGTAAGGTACATCCATTAAAGTAAAATGTTTCTCTAATTCTGTATATTCTCCTGAAACAAAGGAAAGGGAGTGTTAAACTATGCCAGTAATATGACAAGATAACTCTCTAAATTTTCCTAATTTAAAAATAATGAAACCACTGGTGTGACAACTTCCACATATGCTGTGTTTTGCAAGAGTCATTGTCACTTCAAAGATGAGACCCCTCAGCACAGTTGTATATACTGGCAGGATTTAAAATACCTTAGAAATCTTGTGATTGTTTTTTATTTTTTGCAATCTTAACCACATCCTGCTAGGTGGTCTTTCATGAGCCAATTCAGTACATCATCATCTAAGCAGTAAAATTATTCTCTTTTTTAGTAGGAGGGAAGGTTGTGCCTGGGATTCTCTTTTAACCTTTATTTTAAATGTCAGTATTTGGAAGGATGCAGGTGGATGTCACTTTGTAGACACTTGTATAAGAGGCTCTCTGTTGCCCCAAATGTTTATTTGGCTCTGAGTCTAGAAGTTGTCAGCTTTTAAAACATTTAAACTACCCTCAGAGCTGTTTTAAAACAGTAATCCTGGCTTCCTCTACTGGGTATTGAATGGATTGTGAAATGTCTTCAGAGGGAGTGGAACGGACTTATGTGAACATTTTGCAAAGTTTTAACTCCATATGGGTAGTTTTTTATAATGTACATAAATAGTACATTAGCTTTTCCAAATCACTTTCTAAATGAACTGAACCAGCCTCAAAGGAAAATACATCATAGTCATGCTCTGTGTGTTAGAGCCCTCTCAGAGAGTCTGATTGAATTCAAAGGTTAGTACCATCCCACACACAGGCTTTTTCTGGCATATAGATGTGGAAATTAGGATTTTTTTTTTTCGTTGAGCTTTACTGAGGTGATTTTGTTTTGCACAGCCTTTCCTAATGTGTTTACAGGTAGTTCCCTGGCTTTGGAAGGGTGAGTCTGCTAAATGACTTGTGTGAGACCTTTCAAGGTATGGGGCTGGCTACTTGAAAGCAAACCCTACTATGATGGATGGCCCATTAGAAGAAAGCTGATGGCATTGTAAATGAGATTTTACATGAGAATCAAACTGCTCTAGTGTGTCCAGCAAAGATGCTGAAACAAGTGCCTCTCCCTGAAAAGGTTCTTAGGAGATATTATGAACTATGCTATTTTCAAACTGTTAGTTTCCCCTTATTCTCCAGGGTACAAAAATTGCCCAAGAGTCTGGATACTTGCAATAATAAAGGAAATCTTCTCGAGGAAATGGGAGTTAGGATGAAAATGGGGGTAGAATTAAAGTTGCTGCTTGCCTGTGGCAGCAGTGGCCAGACTTCTGTGGTGAAAGGGGCAGGATCTGCAGCCAGCTGAAAGTTCCATGGCAGTTAAGCAAAGATTTCAAATTCTTGGTATTGAGTGAGGTATGGAAACAAATAACCAGTGGTGCTTGTAGAGGCCAACTGTGGCCCTGCAGTTAGTTCCATACTGTCAGTACATATTTAATTTTTGGTGTACTGTTTAATTTCTTATTGAAAACAGAACTCTGTGTAGAAGCTGGTATAGGGAAGTTCCTCTGAGCGTGGGTGCAGGTGGGGCTTTTTTTTTTTTTGGCACTGAGGTAGGTGTTAATTGTGGTTTATGATTGAGGGGGAAACATAGTTGAATGTTTCTGCCAAGATGAGCAAAGAAGGAAAATAGTTAATGTTGACCTTTTCCATTTTAACCAAGATCAGTGGGACCAGCAGAGGCTTGGAAAGCCTCTCAGAAGGGCTCTTGAATTTCACAGAAGCAGGGAAGGAATGAGAGGTGGTGGCAGAGGCTGAGTCACTTCTTGTGGTCTCTGCTGTGGTAGAATGGAAGCCAGACTTAGGCTCTTATCTTGGGGTTTATCTTGGAGCAGGGAAAAATTGAGTGTGAATAGGGGCTAGGCAGCCTTTTCTGATGCACTGCACCAGAAAATGGGTAAATGTGTGTACTCCAGAGCTGGTGTTGAGCATTTCTGTGACATCTCTGAAAAGCAATGTCAGACTCACTGCCTGGTGCTGCCAGAGAAGCCACGGTCCAGGAGCCTTGAAGCAGCCAGGGGCTACGTGTTGTCATTGGGATTGGGAGCTGTGGTTTGGCAGTGCTCCCTTAGGACTGGGCAGAGTGGGAAATGAAAAGTCCTGCAGGAAGGTGAGACATATCAGACCTCTGAGCCCTTGCAAGGGCTGAGCAAAACGTGATCCAGGACTGTGCAGTGTCTGCCATTTCAGCATTGCAGTGTGGAATTTGGTGTCTGAGGAAGGATCAGTGCAGGACGAGGTGACCAGAGCAGAACACAGAATTAAATGTCATCCTGCATTGTGTCATAAGAGTTGCCTTTCATTGTGCATTTGAATTCACTTAGTGGGACAGCAAGTTACCATGGGGGTGGATGGACTAACCTTGTTTATCACTGTACTGTATTTTTCCCATACCATAAAGCCTTGGCTGCTGTCAAGCACACACTTGAAGTATATTTATCTCCACGGAGTGCTTGTCTCTTTGAGACTTCTGTTCCACTCCATAGTTCTGCCAGTTTGATCTGTGCTTCAGCTTTGTTTAATGGCTGTTATCTGGCAGGGTTGGAATTTTGTTTTGGTTTGACATTTTTCCTTTAAAACACTGCACTGGGATCTAACATGAAGCTGCTTTAGAACTGAACACTCGGATATGATATTTATTATTTTTTTACCAGTGTTGTTAGAGTGACAGCCATAAAAATGAAGTTCTGTGTCCTCTGAATAAGCCCCAGACTTCTGGGAATGAAGAGTCCTCCAGGGCTTTGTGGAGATGCTGCCTTAAGCCCCATCCTAGCTCTCAGTCAGAGCAGGAGTGATGTTGATTCTTCCAAGATGGACACTGGCTGAACAGGACTGAAATCCCCACCTTTTACAGAGGTGCGTAGAGGGACCTCTGTAAATTAATGACAAGAAATTCTTCAGAAGTGTTTGAAGTGTAGAGCTACTTATTCTGTCACCCAGTCTAAACAGCTGCCCAACCCCATGATAAAGGTGGTTAAAATCCCTGGAGGGGTCCTGTGAGTCCTAAATACACATTTACCACATGAGCAAGGTGTGCTGCACTGGTAGGGAGAAACAGTTGATCCTGTTGCCCCTGTGTTGATTTTTGTGGCTCTAGCATGTGTGGTAAGCAGGAGAGGAGTTAATTTTAGCTTGATTAGCAACACAGAAGGGAATCAAGATGACTGTTGTAAATGGCAGTGGGATGAGATCAATGAGGGTAGTTTATTTCCGTGCATCTGAGTGGGTGTTCTAAGCAATTTGATTTTTCTTTTTTGTTTGTTTTTAAGAGAATTTAATCCTTGAAATCCTTCCGTGGCTGCAGTCCTGGACACTTTAGTGTTGTTGCTTTAAATGAACACCCAGCAGTTCTTTGTTTCTCTGCTCTCTGTTCCCTGGCCCAGCAGCAAGTGGCGAGTGATTCTCAGTACTGCTCTCTCCATTTTTCTCCTACTCACCTTTGTTTATATTCTGGAGCATGTTCCCAACTGTTTATGATTAAACATTGCTCAAACAGCCAGGTTAAGATTTATTGACACAAAGGAGGCTGGGAGGAGGGAGTGGCTGGCTGGTCATCTGTGTCTGCTTCAGCTGATAGTGATGTTATTGACGTTGTCCACGTGTGTGTGCAGTGGCCGTGGTGTGTCCCAGAGGCTGCTGTCCAAAAACACTGGCAGGGGGCTGATCCATGGCACTTTTCCCTTTGTGTGACACAGTACAGGCTCGAGCAGGGCAGTTTGTGGAGGTGATGCACTCCTTTCTCTTCAGCTTGGCCTTCTGGAAACATCCCATGGCTCCTGAGGTGGTGACCTCTATTTTTCTCTTGGTGGGAGAGGCTTGCTGAGAGAAATCAGGATTTGAAACATGCTAAAGGGGTTGTGACCTACAGGAGTTCTAAGGAGTGATCCTTTTAAAAAAAGATACCTTGAAAAACAATGTTTTTAATATGGAATGCAAGGAAGTTCAAAATGGAAGATTGGAAAGTGAGCACTACTTTGGCAAGTAAATGAAAATACAGAAATATTAGAGTTAAAAAGAGACTGAGCTCATTAAAAAAAGCCTTCTCTGGAACTAAAACAATTTGTTTCCTGGCTCCTCTTAGCTATGTTTGTACAAACCAAATAACTATTTAGCTTTTGAAGTGTCTATATGTAGCATGTTAAGTTTTGGTTATTTATTTTCAAGTCACAGATACTGATAATTTTCAAGTTTTAGGCAAAATATTAAAACACAATATTGATAATTTACTAAAAAATTAACAGATCAATCAACCTAACATGGAAAGGAATTTTTGCACTTAAAATTTGACAATACAAGTGAAATACACACACATATTGCATGTAATTTACATTTTCTCTGAAGATCAAATATTTCTTGGCTGGTGCAGAAATGGTTAAGATAGGATCTAGACCTCCACAGGCTGGAATACCTGATCAGAGCAGCCGTGGTGCACAGTCTGTTGTGTGTTACATAGAGTCTCTTAACTCTCCTTATTTTTATGTATACAACCACACACACAACAAAATAACATAATAGGCTCGCTGTGTGTTACAGATGGTATCAGGCATCTGCAGTGCTGATAGTGAAACTTTCTGGTGCTGGCAGCCAACTTCATTTGAATAAAAGCCTCATCTGCTCTTTGTGCCAGCCCACTTCTTCAGTGGCAAACTTTCATATGAAGTTTTTGATGTCAGGCCACTCGTTCTGACACATAGAACACCTCCCTGTTCCCAAGCTTCAAAATAAACAGCAGCTTTATGGTTAATTTTAGCCTTTAAGGACATCTTACTAAATGTTCTCTGTAGGTCTTTTAACACCCCTGGGAATGCAACTGCAGGGCTTTTCAGCACTGAAAAGCTGAAAGGCAGAATGGATGAGAGAGTGGAATTGTCTGGCAGAGTGTGGTGCTGGGTGAAGATGTGGTTTGCCATATGACACACAGAAAAAAGTTCACTGTAACTGAACTGTGCTCAGAGACATGAAGTTGTTTATAGTAAGGACTAGACAGCAGAACAGAGCAGCTTCTGTAGTGCTGTGGTGGAAGTGGGGCCAGAATTCACCCTGGGGAGCCTTTAATAAAAAAAAAAATCAAACAAAACCTCTACGCAGTATTGACCAAAGGTAGACATCATTGATGCAGATTAATTGACATTGATGTAAAATCACATCTGATTTTTGTGGGTCTGGGCAAGACCCGAGGCTCTGCATTTAGCACCTTGGCAGAGTTGGGTTGGATCTTCTCTGGCTGTACTCCATGAAATCTGCCCTGCGTGCTGCTGACCTGCAGCATGCTGCTGTGCAGAGGAACAGGAGCACTCAGCAGGGGAGCAGGAATTTGTCTCCTGATAGCCAGCCCTGTGCCCAGCACTCCTGGTTTGGAATGAATGGCATATTTTGAAGCTGACTGCAATGTTTTGAAATGTGAAGCTGAGGGAGGTACAATTACAGCACCACCTCTTTGTTTCTCTCTGCCTGGTGTTTGGGCACCCAGGAACAACCATGTTGTGTTATCATGATTTTTTAAGAGGTCACTTTTGTAGTGGGCTTCAACAGAGACCCTTCACCTTAATGGTGTTTGTTATAAAAGCCTAGTAAATATATTCTTTTGATTATACCATTATATTCTTTTGATTGTCATCTTGCTTATCATTTGTCTGGAAATAATTGTTAAGATTTTTCTGGATCAATTTTAATACAAGTTTTAGTGTATGAGGCATTTTATGTTTTAAATAGCTAAGTGAATTAATCCCTAGTCAGGTGTGGATTGAGTTTGTAAATAACTGATGATAGTGATAGTATTTTCAGAATATCCTTCAGCTTTTTCTGCAGGCAGTAAGGTAAATGAACAGACTCTTAGAGATGGCTTACAGTTGCTGCTTAAAAACTTCCAGGAAGGTCATTTTTGGAAATACACACTCCCTGACCATTTGCACTTTGATGGTTCTCTAGAGAAGATTGGAGCAGCTTCTGGTGGGTTTTTTTGGCATTGGACTGAGCAGGATTTTTATAAGATGCATCCTGCCAAGCTGGGGATAGTAGAATCTGGAGAAGACCTGTCGATAATGTTAATTCTCCAGGCAGGGTGGCAGCTTCAGAGGGAGCCTCCTGCTATTCCTGCTGGCTCTCCATTAGCAGATTGAAACATCCTTCTCAGCAGTTTTGGCAATTTCTCCCCTGTTCTGTGAGCTCCTGTTTTGATACTCCATGAATTTATTCCCTGAGCTTGTTGCAGTGTTTCATTACGCTGAAAAAGTGGCACCTATAATCTCCTACCTGCTTTTCTCTTTTTTCCCCTTTACTGCACTGTTTTACTCAAAGGGGGAATCTGAAAGTGAAGCTGTGCTTGATGTCTCAAATAATTTTCAAAGAGTGAAATCAGAGCATTAATAAAGAGACGTAAGGAATGTAAAATAAAGACGCATATAGAAAAATACAGCTCTTGATTCTTCACTGCTAATTCTCCAGTGTGAAACAGCCTTCAATGTTCTCACTTGAATAGAAATTAACTCAATTTATCCATTTGCTCTCTGACAGCAATTAAAAGGATTGCAAAGAAAGATAAGAAACTGTGGGGAAGATGTGCAGAATAAAATGACTGTTGAAGTTCCACAGTATGATATCTATATTGTAAACCCTCCTGAAGGTTTTACTTTCAGCATTCATTTGTTGGAGCCTAAAATCAAAATGCTCGTTTTCTTCTGCGTGCTTTCAAAGAAGATAACATATGAACCAAAGCAGCATTTTGTAGTTCTTTGGGTTGGGCTTCTGGGATCTCTTTTCCTTTTTAGCCTTTCTTATCAGCCTGGGGGTGTTTATTCTCCTTTTTCCCCTCCACCTGTTTGGCTGAGGTTCACTCGCTGCCTGTCCCTGGGATGGGCAGTGGCCGAGAGCCTGCTGTTCTCAGTCTGCAGGGACTGAGGGATCACAGATATTTTCTCTGTACATCTTTGTGTGCCTGCTGCTGGCAGGGAAAAGAATCCCAGAAGTTTGGCCAAACTTTGCTGTGAATGTTGCTGTCTTCAAAAGGAGTTTGCTGAAATAACCTCCTTGAAAATCTGCCTCTGTGTGGAAGTGTTTCTCAATTTGTTTGAACCTTGATGAAATGGCACAGAGGGAAGCCCTGTGCAACTGTGCTCAATAGAAACATTCATTACAGCTAATTTACTCGGTGCTTTTAGGAGATGTAACTATTCATAAGTTGTGGTTTTGCCTGATGCTGCTGGTAGTATTTGTTTTAAGTAGATACTCTTGCCTGCACACGCTCTTTGCCCATCTGAAATCTTGTCTGGCTGTGTTGGAAACCTCGTTTTGGGCTTGGTGATCTGCAGTGTTAGTCAAATCCCAGTGTAACCTGGGTGCCTTCTCACTAAGGGAAAAAGCCCTTTATCATGCATACAATTTCAGCTAAACAGTAACAAGGAGCATAAAGAAAAGATCATTTGTGACCAAGAAATGGCAATTTTGGGTTTTCCTGAAGCATTGTCCTTGTTCAGCCATCTTACTGCACTTGCTTCCTCAAGGCCATTCACTGAATAAGCTCAGGAAGCACAAAGATGCCAAAAAGCATTGATTTTGCAGCATGCAGAGCCCGTGTATCCCATCTGAGATAAATACAAACCCACTCCTGCTCCTGCAGACAGCCCTGCCAGTTGCCATGGGAGGATTGCCATGGGTACCCAGCCATGGGAAGCTCCTGTTGGAATGCACAAAACATTTTTGGTCTTTGCTTTGTTCCCTTGTACACAGCTGAGTGACTTGGGGTTTGAAATAATTAGGCTGAATTTTTAAAAAATGGTGACTTCTCTGATTCAGGAAGTTTTGAAAATTTCCAGCCTGAGAGTATCAGCATGTGGCTGATGTGATTTGCCTGATAAAGACCAGAGCTTTTCTCAAAATGAATGAATTGCAGTTTGTTTTCTGAAAGGAGAATGCAGTCTTTGGATCATGTGATGCTTAAATCTGAGTCTGTGGTTACATGCTCTGTCTTTTTTATAGTCTGTTACAAATCTGCAGCATTTTTGCTGCTACCTTCTTTTCTCTTTTCTCTGCTTGATATTTTTCCCCTCCACCTTCTATCTGTTGGTGCTGCCATCTGGAAGGCAAGCTAAGGGATCTGATCTGCCTGGCAACTCAGTCCCAACAAAAAAGGAGATGAGTAATTATTGCAGCTACCTGGTTTGCCTTGCTGTGCAGAGGTTTGGGTGGTACTCTTGGCACGAGGGTGATACTGAGAGGAAAGGGCAGAAGAGAGGGAATGGTGGTGGAGTGAAGGAAATGCTTCTTACAGCAGAGAATCAGATTTAGATTGTGTTAAAATAAATCTATGTGAGATTGAGTGACACAACTTTGGGGAGATTATTTTTAAGGCAGACAAAACCAGCAAGACACAGAATTTTACCCAATTTCCCATTACTCATCCCAGCAAGTCCAGGAAAGATGAGGATTTCCAGCTAATTGAGATGTATTTCAGGGGAAGGACAGAAAATCCTTCCAGTAATCTGGAATTACAGGGTAGTCGATAATAATTCCACTGGATTGGGTATGAGGAGTTCCTGATGACTTCAGTGTGAGTTTGCCTTTGCTAAAACTGAATTTACATTATTTCTAGTACAGGAGCAATCCCAGGGACCCCAGAACATTGATGTTCAGCTAATTGTGCATCTGGTGGAACATGGCAATGGAAATAGTTGCTGGAACTTTTTCTGGAAGAAGTTCCCTACAGAAGAAAATTTAAATTCATGAAGTAGAAGTAAGACCACTGCCTTTTGAATTGAACTAATTATTTCAAACATGAGCTCACTCATATGCACACAGGCAGTTGTGGTTCAGTCTTGGCTGACAGATGAACTCCTTTGTGTATCTGCAGTGTTAAACATGACAGCATATATTAAATACAGTGAGTGTGCTACAAAGCATGCAAGGAAAGTGATTTGTGAGCTCAGGGTAACTCTGAGGTTAGGAACCAGTCCTCCAGACCTAAACTCATGTGGTGACTTACAGGATAATTATGACCAAACTTTACAATGGGTTGCTCTGTCATTGGAGCAGTGGGGGAGATCACTGTACTCCTTTATTTGCAGATGATCTCAGTACTTTTTTAATCTAGTTTTCTGTCAGTTATGTTACAAAGAGTGATTTTTTCTAGCTTTTCCTCTCACTGAACAATAGTGGATAATACCAGAGGCGTTTTTGCAGGCAGCTCTGCAGTTTATTTCCTTGTCCTGCTGCTGTTTGGCCAAGTGCACGTCTTGCTTTTCTTCAGATTGAGTTGATTCATTACAGGAAGAACAAATGTGGATTCTGGACTTCACCATTTACTTGCAGACCTTTTGCTTATCTCTTCATGTATACAACAAATGATTTTACCAGCCATGAGGTATTTCTCTGTGTTTGATAAAGGACTTTATGGGTAGGTCTTCAATAGGATTTCTGTGCTAAAAGTACTCGGAACAGTTGAAAGGGAAATAGCAAATGCTGAAAATTCTTTACTTTTAGACTGCAGTAACCTCCAAAATGAGCCAAGCTCATTAAAACTGTGGCAGTTACACTGCCTGTGTCCTGTATTCTTTAGAGATGTGTAAGGAAAAGCATTATAGTGACTCTTAAATTACCATGGTGATAGGCACATGCTTGTTTTGTGGTGTGTATTTAGGCTAAAAGGAATAAAATGTTTCTGTCTTCTTTCCTCCAGAACTCTCTGTAGTCTCAGTGCTATCAACTTCTTTTGTGTGGAATGCAGATATCACTACCCAAGTGGATGATATAACTGGTTTCTTATTGGTATTGCTTACCAAGTGCTATTTAGGGGAAAAAATTGTAGGGTAGGGAGTGCAACAGGAAATGTTGGATGATTTTATTATTATTATTATTATTATTTTATTGCAAGGGAGGGGTGAATAGTACCTAATCTCCAGTGACAGCTCAGACAGCTTTCAGAGCTTGTTGTATGGTTTTGTGCCAATCATTCAAACTAATACTCATTTTAATTCACTTGTGACTGAAAGGTATTTTTTGTAATTGTGCTTTTGCCCACCTTGCTGCTTCAGACAGCTTAGTTCCAGCAACATAATAATTTTGAGCAAAATACTCATGATGATTATTCCTGTTGGGGATGTAAGGGTTGAGATTATTTTTGTGAAGGTAGGGAACATTGATTTGGTTATTTTAGTTACTGAAATGGGACACATCCTTCTCAATATTTTGCAGTTGAAGAGGTTTTTTTCATACTAGGTGATGCAGTGAGGCTTTGTGCTATAGAAAAGCTGAAGTTCTGAAAAGCATTGCTGTCCCTGGGCAGAGTGCAGCATCACAAAGCAACAAGCCTTGGTCAATAAATACTTCCAGCTCAGCTGTTGCAGAGGTCACAGCAATTCTCAGAGCCTTGTTTTTAAAGAAATTAGAATCTCAGGTATTTGTTCTTGTCTCAGTTTGCTTATCTCTCTGTGAGCAGACCTTCAGGGCTTAGATTTATGTTTAGTTAAGTGAAGCAAACTGTTATCTTTTTCTAACCAAATTTAGTTTCATTTTTGGTGCACAGGTGCTTAAACTTTCCCAGTGAGTCTTTTATGTTGTCCAAGGCACGTCCTTTCACACTGCTTCAAAGGGTTTTGTGAACAGGGAGGGGATTTAGGATTTTCATAGATGCAGGCTTGTGGTTCTTTGCTTAGCTGGTTACAGAAGATGAAGAAAATGGGTTACAGGAGGTAATTGGGCACTTTTCTGTAATGGCTGCTCTGTACAGCACCTGCACATTGATTGTAGCCTGAAATTTTGGTGTTTATGGTACACATTCACTGAAAGGATGACAAGTATCTATCTTGCCCTTCAATAGAATTGTGTCAGGTACCTTGAAATAGCCTGACAGAGATGACTGACAGCAAATTCTCACTTTTACTGAGAAACCCAACGTGATTTTGGAATTTCATGCATGGAAATAGTACTGTATTCTTTGGGGTGAGCTAAGTGTAAGTGGCACAAAACAAATGATTTTCAGAGAAATTACAGAGAACAGAGAAACAGCTGTTTTGTGGGGGTTGTTTGGGATTTTTTCTCTTTTACAAGGGTTTTTGTGGGAATTCTTGGTCAAACTTCAGCCAGTAATGGCACAGTTCTGTATCATCATGACATGCTGCTGTGATTAGAGCTCTGGCTCGCCACTTTTGCTGAATCCAAGGTATTTACTGATTGTAGAGATAACTGCCTCATCCTCAGGAGTTGGACCACTGTCCCCTCACATCCCAGAATCACAGAATTTAGGTAACAATGGACCTTTAAGATCATCGAGTCCAGCCATTCTCCCAGCACTGTCAATGGCAGCCATGTCCCCAAATGTCACATCCACAGGTCTGTGAAATCCCTCCATGTCCCCCACTGCCACATCCACAGGTCTGTGAAATCCCTCCATGTCCCCAAGTGCCACAGCCGCACGTCTTTTAAATCCCTCTGGGGACAGTGATTCTACCACTGCCTTGGACAGCCTGTCCCAGTTCTTGGCAGCCCTTTGGGTGAAGAAATGGTTCCCAATGTTCAGTTTAAACCTCCCTTGGCACAACTTGAGGCCGTTTCTCCTTGTCCTGTTTTGTTATTTGGGAGCAGAGCCTGTCCCCCCTGGCTGTCCCCTCCTGTCAGGGAGTTGTGCTCAGCCAGAAGGTCCCACCTGAGCCCCTTTCCCAGCTCCCTCAGCTGCTCCTCATGGATTTGTGCTCCAGACCCTTCCCCAGCTCTGTTCCCTTCCCTGGACACACTCCAGCCCCTCGATGTCCTTCCTGAATTGAGGGATGCAGCATTCCAGGTGTGGCCTCACCTCACAGTGGGACAATCTCTGCTGGTCACACCAATCTGATACAGAGTGATGGGGGGAAAGCTTGAGATACTGAGTGTCAGCAGGGTGGTTACAGTATCTGCATGTTTAAAAAGAAAAGGGACCTTGCACCAAAGGGATTCAGTCATGTTTAGGTTATGAATGAAACCTGGGGCCTGTGGTGCCGTCTGATTCAAATTGTAAAAAGTGATATTTTTACAGAGCACCTCCTACAATGTTTCTAGCTCAACCTGCATCTCTTCACTGTACCACAGATGCTACTGGTGCAGTTATAGCCCCAACATTCAGGAATAACAGGATTTCATAAATTATGGTGAGATAAAGTAGACAAAGATGGTACCAACTTGCTGATTATAACACATATGTTGTAGTTCCAGCTTACTTTTCTGGTTATTCCTTTTGCATGATGAACTGGAATGATGTTTATATATAACATAACATACTACATTATGTTTATATATATATAACATAATATATATAAATATCATTCCAAGTTTTATATACATGTGTTATATGTATATTTTATATATAAGTTTCACCTTGGCTTTCTCGTGATTTGTCTCCTTTTGTCACTGTGCTTTTCCTCAGTGTGAATGTAAAAGCATAAATCCAGCACAGTTTCCTGCCTCCATTTAAGATCTTTAAATAGCCTTTTCTTGCTGTCATGCAGCAGATCTTAGCAGAAGTCATTTGGTGCTAACAGCACTCAGGGTGCTTTAACAAAGAAGTCAGTGACTGTAATAGCTTGTATTGAACCTGGTACTATGTTTTGGCAAATGCATCTCCATTCCCTTTGCATCTGTGAGTAAAAGGTGCTTTGAGGAGGAGGAAAATGTCTGCTTTTTGTAGAGCCATGCAGGGTATGCAGTCATTTTGTTGGGTTTTTTTTCCCCTAACCATCTTTCCTGAAGTCTACTTGTAGGATGACTGTTTATGTAAAGTCTAGTGTTTCCTAGCACTTTATTTTCAGACTTTATGTAGATGAAATGCTTGTGGTCACTGTCACTGGTTCACCACATGAAGGGTGCCTAATAGCATGGGAGCTGTGCTGTCAGTGGGAGGAGCTCCCCAGGAAACTTTTGGAAAAATCTGTCTTGTGTAAAACAAGCAAACAAAATTCTAGCAACGTCTTTTATGTGACTGTAACCATGTGTGGAATGTGCACTCCTTCTCTTCCCCTTGTTCTCCAATGTATATATAGCACGCATTCAGCCACTTGCTATGGATTCTGAGCACCCCAGCAGGCAGCATGGAGCCAGCAGTCCATTTTCTGTGACTTTTTCCTGCCTGTAGTCTTAAGAAGGCAAGAATTGTTTCTGTGCAGTTTGTGGAGGTTGGGGAGGTTGTTTGTGTGTTTTAACACAAACTAAAAAAAAATAATAAAACCAAAAAAAGCTTTTTATTCTCACTGCCTTGCAAGGCATTCTAGAGAAACTGGAACCCTTTCTCACAAGGAATTGATGTATGTGCCATGCTGTAAATGTGATTTCAGTCCATATGACTTCTGTGGGCAGGGATTGATTGCAGCACACACCTGTGTGCAGCAGGTTATTGAGTAAACTCAGCAGATGTGTAACTGAGGCAGGCTCTTCCTGCCGCTAACAAGACCAAAGATTTTGCAGACCATTAATTCATCCATCTAATCAGCTGGAAATTTTAGAGGTGCTTGAAAGAATTGCCTCTTGGGCACCCTTGGAAATACCAGTTAACTTCATTATGCTTTTTATATTGAGTCTAATTTGTGCTTTCAGATTGATCTTTTTCTCATAATGAAAATGTTAAGCAGGAGTAAAAATTGTTATTGCATCTTTGACAGGAATCATGCAACATGGATCAAATACTATAACTCAGTTTAAATAATCTCAAATATATACAGTAATCTTAAGGAATGCATGCTCAGTTCTGCTTGGATTGACTGTCTTATCCTGCTTGTCTTCTGTAGAAGTGTAACTCTCAAAGTTTAAGTCCTGCTCTAATGTGCCTCACTCCTGAATGACTGCCTGATGTAATTTGAGTTTATCCTCTTGGTTGGAAAGAGAGTAATTAAGGGAACAAGAGGAAAGTTTATTAAAACTAGTGAAAAGTGAGCTTCCTGTGACAAGATACTTCCAAAATCTTGTTTTTCTGATCTCTCACTGACACAGTTCCCCAGCATTAGGCTGTGTCGATTTGAAGCAGTGGTTTGGGCTGTGCTGGTGCCCCTGTTTGCATTGCTGTGGTGTTGTGATAAACTGGAACAATTACCTTAATCCCGGGCACCTTCTCACCCCCGAGGGGAGGGAGGAGTTCCGCAGGAATTTACAATCTGCTTTGCATTGCATTTCCATTTCTTGGGTCACAGGTTTTTACATCAGGAAGAGCATAAATTCGGCTACATTACCCCCAGCTTGGCTTTGCAGGCAGTGTCAGTGCTGAAGGCAGCACAGAGCAGGCTGCAGGACTTTCTAAAGCTGGGAGCACCCTTGCATATTCCCCTCCCTGGTTTTCCTGAGATTCCTTACAAAATGGCCATGTTTGTGCTAGTTACTATAATCCATGAAAGCTGGTTGTACATCCTGGGTTCTGCTTCAGTGAACTGGGAAGCCTATCTGTCTAAAAACAAAATCACAGCAGCCAATAAATTGTTTGCCCGTGTAGTCAGGCCAGGCTGTGTCTCTGTGCCCTGCTCGCAGGCTGAGATTGTGGGTAAATCACATGGCTGGCTCTGGGGAGGCTCGCAGGGAAAAGCAGCTCTGGAGGGGCCTTTGCAGCACGTTTACTGCCTTAGTTAACACTTCACATTTCAGGTTGACCCATGATGTTGGAGAAGTTTTAGGTTTTCTTGAGATTGCCCAGCTCAGAGGCTGATGGGACAGCCTCTCACAGGGGTTTGGGTGCAGGTACCACCTTTTATCTAATATTGCTGCAAGATCCATAAGTGGGGTAGAGTTAAGGAGTTACTTTAGCATCACCTCAGAGCAATTTAGGAGATGTGGATCTTGCATTCCTGGGTCTTTCTGGAAAGGAAGACGTAAGTGGCAGTGGGATAGAGCTCCTTACTGCTGTGAGGGTGCAGTGGGGCATCTCCTGGCCTCAGCAGTGCTGCAGAGCTGCCTTGGGGCTCTGTGCAGTCAGGCCTGTTGACAGCAGCAGGCTGGGATTGCACTGAACACACCTGAACAGGGACTGATCTGTCCTTGACTCAGGTGTTGGAAAGTGCTGAGCAGTTGGTGTTACAGCAGAGAATTCCATCACTCTGTGACAAGCAACTCAGCTTTTCCCTGATAAGGGCTTGAGAAATGATGAAGCTTTGCTCATACTGGTTTTGAGCCTTAGTCCATGTGATGCTCATTGCAAATATATGTACTTTGACCTTTTTCTCTTTAAGCAAATCCATGTAGCAGTACAAAGCTTAAAATCCAGGGCAGTGGCTCAACATCCTTGTTTCAGGTTCATCTCAGGAGGTTGGTGCCTGCTGCTGGCAGACACTGCAAGGCACAGACACTGCTGTTTTGAGCTGTGCCTTCATGTTGAGTCTGCAGGGAACCCTGTTTAGAAGGGTTAGATAAACACAATTAGGCTGCATTGCCAGCAATGATGTTCTTATTTAATGCATTAATGAATGCAGGTGGCAGGACCTCTGAAGTGAATTAAATGCAATGCAAACTGCTGCTGTACTAGCAGAGCCATTGTGAGGCACTGAATGCTAAGCCAGCTCGTTTGAGAGATGAGGTGGGAGATGGGAATGAGCTTCCCATGCCTGAATGATAATGTTGAGCATTACCTTACAGCACAAGCAGCTTGTGCCAAAGAACCGAGAGCAAGCGAGTGTGTTTTAGAGCTGCATTTCTGTTAATAGCAGCATTAAGATAAGGTGGTCACAAAAACAGATTGACTTTCGTGTCACCTTGTTCTGTTACCTGGTAGGGTTCAATAATGCACTGGTTAAAAGAATTCTGCTCAGCCCACACCAGCACTTGCAGTGCTAGAACAACACCACCCAAATCCCTTCCTTTCCTTCTATAGGCAAGATGCTGGAATCCAGCACAATTACTGTGCTCTGCTGGCCTTTCCCACGGTGAAACCTGGTTTTTATTTCCTGCTGCTTTAACCTTAGTATCAGTGAAATGATCCCTGGAAAGCTTGTATTGATTGCACATGATTGTCTAATTAAAGTGCAATAAGAAGAATTGCAGAACACTCTCTCTTACAGCCCTGTGCTCATTCTAGACACTGTAAATTAGAAAGCTTTCTGCTCAAATATGGAAAATGACAGTGCTTACTTCCTTTTGAATTTCCAAGCATCTCCCGAAGGCTGCTCTTGTAGATGTGTGACTTTTTCTCCTAAATAACAATTGGAAAGAAGTGTCACTTAGAGAAGAAATGAGGCCCTGCAGGCTTGCAGAGGGGGCCTGTTCTAAACCTGCTAGCTGTAACCCTAAAGGGAGGCACTTCTAAAGGAATGTATTTTGATCTGAAACCTACTAGATGATCCTTTAACTTCATGTGCACAAATATAAAAGGATATCAATTATGCAATATATAGAGACAAATCTTTAAATAGCTCTCTGGTCTTACCTGGAGGCTTTTTATTGCTCTGCCTGGACTTTATGGCTGTTTTACTCCCTGATGGTTTGATACTTTCTAGTGACTTGGATCTTCCTGAGATGTGTGCAGTGAGCTAATTAAAAATAGATCCTAGTCCTTGATACACTGCAGGAGCCCAAGAGTTTGTTGTTATAGGAATGCATCTTGCTTAGTCATTGATTGAATACATGGCCTTGAGGAAATCACTGAACTTACCCAAATCTTCAGCTTGCATCTCATCTCTAGATGACCCATGATTCACTGTGAAGTATTTACAGAGCTTTATGAATGGCCCAAGACACTGGGCAGAAAGATCAGTAGAGAATGGTGGCCTTTGAATTAATTAGTGATGCATCAGCTGCATACAAAACCTCCTAAAAGCATTCAGCATCGTGTGTGAAACTGACTTTTCCCTCTCTTTCCCTTCCAGATGTACTTTCCGGTTCCCTAGCACGGTTATAAAGATCCAGTTCACATCTTTATACCATAAAGAGGAAGTAAAAGAGGAAGCCTCAACACATCCCCTTCGGCCACTTTACCCTCAAATCTCACCTCTGAAGATCCACATCCCGGAGCCGGATCTCCGGAGCGTGGTCAGCCCCCTCCCATCCCCCACAGGCACTATCAGGTAAGATGGAAATCCTCAAAAATGTGTTCACCGACATCAGTCTGTCAGCCCTGTTTTGTTTGGTATCCTTGGTGCAAGAAATGCCTCAGTAAAAATAACTAGTTAAATCTCTGATGTTCAGAACAATGAAAGACTGCTAAAAAACATTATGGGGGCTGGCAGTGGGCACAAGGGTTTTGATGAAGAGCTCAGAGGGTTCAAGGGTAAACGTGAGTGTTGGTTTCACACTATAGAGTTACATATAGAGTCTATCTTGGGCAGTGGAATTAGAAATATTTATTGAGAGCTACCTATATGCATGGAGAAAAGAAAGCAGGCATATACTTTCTATCTTAAGACTGCCTGTTTTATTTTTATCTCAGGAATATTCTGTTGTTGCTGGGTGGTGCTGCTGTTATCTGAAGTTAGGGACAAGGGTGGCCACTGGCACGTGGTTTCCTGGGAATGGAAGGAAATGGGGGTAGGATGCTGACCATGTACTGAGGGGCTGTAGCAATCTTAAGTGTACATCTGGGCGAGTATCCTGTTTTGTAAATTATCTGATCCGTGGATATGCAGTAGAAATGAGCTGAACATTAACAGAGGCTATGGAATATTTTCTTTCCTTTTCAGCAGAGTTGAGGTTACAGAGCTTCAGTGAAATCTTTTAAAGTTAAATCTGTTACTTGAAGTATAATACCGTTTTATAAAGTAAAGGAGACTACTGGTATAGGATGATGTATTAGAATTTTAAAACGTGTGGGCATCAAAATAGCAAGAGTCTGCCTGGTAATAGTAGTAGCCTTTGGGTTGTTTTCTTGTCCGTACATTTGTGAAAAGGTATAATATGCAAATCTCTTTTGACAGCACTAATTCAGTGAATAGTATTCAAATCTGCATGGCTGAGACTGAGACTTCAGTGTCACAAGGAAACCAGTTTGGGTTTTCATGATCCGGGGGCTTGTTTGGGTTTTTCCGACCGTCTTACAGAGCTGCACAGATGTGCAGTGCAGATATTCTAGAAAGAGGGGGCTGGAGGTAGCTGTGGTTTTAGTCCTCTGTTCAGGCACTGCTTTTAGTTTATATTTAACCTTCTCTTTTTAGATGAAGCTTGTTGCTGGGAGGGGAGGGGGGATGGTTCCTTTGCCAACATATGGTAGTTAGTTTCCATTCAGTCATCTTGTGCAAAGCAGCACAGTGTGGTTTGTTAACAGAGGCTGTATCTTTTGACTCTGGCATATGCCTGCAACTGATATTTGATTCCCTGAGAATGTTTCTTTTGCATAAGGAGAAAGTGGAAATAGTAGTGTTGAATTGTGCTCGGCCCCTAACGCAGTGTTTACTGAGGATGATTAATGATTGCATCCGTTTGTCTTGAGCAGAAGCTAATCCAGCCAAGTCTTCAGAAAACCTCAAAAGACATCTGAGGTTTCGCTTGCTGAGCCCTTTCATTTCCGAGTTCCTCTTACAGAGGAGGGGCTGGCACGTTTGTAAACATCCCTGCTCAGCCCCTTCAGCCTTCCCCTCTCCCCCAGCAGGGTCTTGCAGCTCTCCCCTGTGGGCCAGGCTTTGGGAAGTGATGTGGGTGTTTCTGCCTGAGAAGGGAATGCTCCTTGGGGGGCATGTAGCTGTGCATTCTGCCCATCTGCCTTCCAGGGCAGCTCTCTGCTCTCCTGGTGGCTTCACAGTGCTGGCTGAGGCTGGCACAGTGTCCTCTCCTCCTTCCCAGAGGCAGAGCTGGGAGGGCTGGTGAGGCTCAGCATGAAACTCAGACCCCTCTCCTACTGCTGGCTTCGGGAGGTGGTTGCTGGGTTCTCCTCCTCCTCCTTCCTCTCCCCCTTCTAGTATTTACTTTCCTAATTTGGTGCGTTTGCCTTGCTCCTCCCTGATTGGCCCATGGAAAATTATTGCAGTTTGGAAATCCTGGGCAGGGTGAAATTTCCTTTTTGGAAAGTGGCTCCTGGCCCCCTTTTCCTGCCTCCACCCTGGTGCAGGGCAGGGGCTGTACCTGCACTACCCCCACCAGATGCAGCCCTGCCCTCCTGACCCCCAGCCCTGCTCTGCCTCCCTGTTTACACTGCAGCTTGCTTCCCTGCAGGTTCTCCCCTGCAAGCTTCTGGGTTTTTTCCAGCCTATTTATTTTCCCTCTGCAAAGTGCAGCGCCTAGAGAGGGAATGAGCTTTAGTTAAACAAAACCAAACCTGCCACCCTCAGCAGCTTTGCAGAGCAAGATTCCTGCTTGTTCCTGGGGAGAAATGTGCTCAGTGTTTTTTCAGCTAGGTGTTTTGTCTCCAGGAGGGGCTGTGTGTGGATGTGTTTTGAATGCTGTTGTACAGCTGTAAGGGAAAATGTTGGTTGGCAGCATGCTGTGAGGGTTGCAAGCAGGCATGGATTATATCTTCCTGCTTTGAGTTCAAAACTCCTTTTCAAAAAAACCAGACTTGCATGTTCCAGAAAAGAAAAGGCCACTGGGGTTGTAAGAACTCAGTAGAAGCAGCCTGCCATTTTGCACAACATATGAAAGGGCAGAGTAGCACTAAATCACCCCTCAGCAGGTTCAAGGCACTGAAAATCTCTCTGAAAATCGTGTGGGGTTTGGTTAAATTCAGCACTACTTTTGAGGAGATCAAACTGAGTCTCAATTTCAGGAGTAAAGGACCTGTCTGTCAGTACATGGCTTTAAGCTTCTGTACCTTGGATTTGGAGGATCCTCTTTGAGTGACAGTGGTTCCACAATATTTCTCACCTGTGCTGCAAACACTTACCTGTGCTGATTCTGTGATAAATGCACAATATCTACGTGTATGTGACTGTGCCTTACAACTCAGTTGTAAATGAGTTATGCTTGGATTATCATCAGATCTACAGAGACAAGGTGTGATGCAGGACTCTGTTCCTGATCTCAAAGTCTTGCTGTGTTGGAGTTTAGATTTACAGTGTTTCGTTTCCTTTTTGCTATAGTCCAGTCATTGTTAATGACCCTGTAGCAGTAACTTAACTCAGTTTACCAAATAACATCTCTCTGCAGCCTTGTCCCTCAGAGCTGAGGTGGTTTTAATATTTATGAAAATTAAATTCTTTCTTTGTATTTATTTCCCTATTCTAAACAGCAATTATGTTCTCAGTGGGATATATATATATATATGCTACAATACAGAAATACTAAATGTCCTACTATGGAGGTCAGTATTATTATTCATATTTTACAACTGCTACTTCTGGCTTATCTCTGCACTAGAATAACTTTGGGCTTGAATGTTTTGTCTTGTACTTGTTTGGGTTTTTTCACAGAAAGGGCATGCATTCTCAGCTCACAAGCACAATCTTTATCAGTATAAAAATTTCTTTGACATGTAGGAGTAAGAGTCCTTAGGGCCCTGTGAGAACCACTGCTTGAAAAGTGCCTGGTGAGGTTCAGTGTTAACAGCTAGACTGGTACATATTTGTTTGTGAACCCAAATTTGTATTTTAACTGTTAGTACTTAATGTGCCTGCCTATGTTTGACTGTTACTAGAAGGATTGATAACTAGTTTACAATGTAGTTAATGGTATGAATAATGAAAGATCAACTTCTTTTGTTCTGTAAGCTTGATTAGTAAACCAGAAGGTGTGATTGGTTTCATATGGCCCTTTTTTCACTAAGAGAAATGAGTTCAGGAGCACATTACATGCTCTGATAGTGGATTACTCAGAGGTAGCTGCAATTATCTTGACTTAGCCACCAACTTGTTTTGTGGCCTTTTACAGGTCATTTAAATTCATTGCTTGATTTTTATGCATGCATAGTGTAATTACTACTTCACAAGCGTGTGTTGTAGATAAATTATGTATTGAGCTCTTATTCCATAAAGCATGACAGGAGTGTGTGTGAGCCATGTTCCAGCAGACCTGCAGATGCTGGCCCTGCTTTGATCCAGGCTTGGCTGGCAAAAGGAGAGGGGGCTTTTTATAGGCTCTAGGGTAGCCATGCACTGCTGTTTCACAACCCTTGGGACTTACTCTGCACTTGCATGTTTACTCAGGAGTGTAGCTGAATGAAGCCTGGCTTCAGTGGATGCATTCACTCACTGGAGCAGGATGCATAAATATTCCCTGCTCCATTTCATTCAGGCCTTGCCTCTTCCCAGAGCACTGTGAGCCACTGAACTGAGACGCTGCTGAAGAGCTCCAAGGCAGGTTTTTTTTGCAGGCTCTTTTGCATCATCTCAGTTATACATTACTTCCTGCACTCAGGCAGAATGCACAGCTCAGGCAACTCCCACAGTTGGACAGAGAGGTGATTATTTTTAATCACCCGAGTCTCCAAACCACAAGCCAAGGAGGGTGATGCATATACATCACATAAGAGAAGCAGCAGTCTGTGCTGGGCTGGGGAGCTCCTACGCATGTTTAGTGCAGATAATGGATGTGCCAAGCCATGTGCTGGAGGAAGGGTTGCAGATGTCACCAGCTACAGGAGCACTTCCTCTTCCCCAATGAGTATAAAATGTTCACTGAATCCACAGTCAGAGTGAAGTCACTTCCTCTCCAGGGGAACCACTGGAGCACTGACGAGTAATAACAATTTCACCTTTCGTGGATAGCTCACTTTCTCTCACTTGTGGCTTGTTCGACAGCTTTGGTTTTCTTCAGCATTAAGCAGGCAGGGTAGCTCTCAGATTTCTCCTTTCACATCAAAATCCAGCTTGGTTTGGCAGCCTCACCACTTGTGATTGCTTCTGAAACCTGTCTGCAACGTGCGAGGACTTGCCTTTCTTTGAGTTACGATTTTGGGGCTAGGCTGGGGAAGGTGAGAGCAGTGGAGGATTCTCAGCCATTCTTGCTGATTGGTGTATCGTGGAAAGGCTTGTTTCGCAAGTCCAAGGGCTGCACTTTGACCTGATTCTTGCATATTGCACGTAAAAAGCCTCCCTGTATCTTCATGATCCTTTTTGTGAGCTCATGAAGTGGAGAATTGGGGTAGTCAGAGGTTTGTGTTATTTCTCTAACCACAGTCCTTGTGCCTAAGGCAACACACCTCTAGCTTGCATTCAAGGAAGAGACTGGGGAGCATTTTAAGAAATGGTGATCTTTTTTCTCTATACAAGCTTAAAAAATGCCCAGTCAGACTGGAATCTGTATATGGACAGAATTGCCAAGGCTGTAACTCTTACCCCTGCTGTGTCTCTGTGCCTGCTTCACAAATGTGCACGTGGGAATTTTTCAAAGGCACTACCATGTGCATACCATAATCCTAAACCAGCAATGGTTTCGTTCTTCTTTAGCAGTGCAGATTCCAAGTCAGGTGAACAATTTTTTGTGGGATCCCTGGTAATCTTTCCTCTTTGTCATAGAGAAAATAGGTGCTTTTTCCATATACTTGGCTTAAATTTAGCCTCCATAGCTTGATCCCTCGATTGAGTAATAGGGCAACTTTCCTGCATTCTACTACTGCCTCTCCTTCTGGGGAAGTTGGCACTGGAATTTGGGAGTGTTTTGGTTTCCACATTGTTCACAGACTTGTAATATGACCATAAATAAATAATGTAAGCACTTGTTGCTTCATTTTTATTTTTATTACCTCCTAGTCTATAAAACGTGCCTAGTATTGAGAGGCTGTGGAAATCTTTACGTGAGAATCTCAAAGTGCCCAGGGAACAGATCCCTCTAGCAGTGTTCTGCCTCAGACATGGGTGTCTTGGGGATCATATAAGAACAGAGAAAATAGAGTAATGCTGACTTAGGTGCAGTTTGCCTCCATTTTCTTGGACAGGAGACTGCCTTGGAGCAGAGACTGCCTGACTATCTGTCTTTAAAGCCCCTGGTGGCTCCCCTGTCTTTCCCTCTCCCCAAGAACTTGTGTTCTGACCTTTTCCATTCACACAGACTTTATCATCAGCCCTGTCGTACAGCATGTCACTCCACAGTGCAGCCACAGAAGTAGAAGCACTTTCTTTTGTTTTGGACACGCTGCTTAGTTTCATTTTCACCACCTCTTCTGGTGCAAGAGGCCAGGAGCTAAACACTTCCTCTTGGCTTTTATAGCTCTGTCACTTTGCATCTCAGCTTCTGTCTTAAACAATTTTTTCTTGTATGAAATCCCTTGTATACCTCCAATCATCCTACTTAGCCCTGTCAGTACCTTCTCTGGATCTGCTCTATCCTTTTTCCTTTTTTTTTTTTTTTATGAGAGTAGACAAGCAACACACAATGTCCTGGTGTGAATGCACCATGCACATCCTATTTTTTGCAGGCTGATTCTTTGGTTAAACAGACTGATTGTGGATATTCCAATAGCAGTGCAGCACGTTGTCCACACTCTCCAGCAGCTCAGAGTTAATTGCTGCTAGCAAGTGCTGTGAACTTTCAGGCTGGGTTCCTCTTGGCAGGAGTTGAAAGTGAATCGTGGTGTTACAAAGAACGTTCAAGCCCCGTGTTTAAAAGGCACCCTGCCACTCACACGGATGAGTGTGTTACAGACACTGCCTTCAGCCCTCAATTTTCTGGCCTTCTTGCCAAAGAAGGGTTAAGTCAGAAATGGAAACCATGCTGCAGAGGGCTGGTGTGATTCTGCACGTGGCTGTAGTCTGATTCTGAGGCTGAGTTTGCAGCGTGATATTTAGAGAACTGTGGCTCAGTGGCTGCCTGCAGTCACTGTTTCAACTTGAGATGCTGAATCCTCAGTGGATATCAAAGATCTCTGGCACTCGGGGCATTAACCATGGTACCATGGGATTAAGAATGTGGGTAACTGCAGCTGGGTTGCTTCCATGCTCTTTCAGTGGTGTAAAACACTTGCTTCCTCTCCAAAATGCTCTCTTCCATAACAATCAAGCTTAACCCAGATTGGCTTGGATTGCTTGTAAGCTGTTTGCCAGCATGGACAGTGAGCATGGATCCCAGCAGTGTGGTAGGATGTCAGAGCAGGGTGAAATTGCAGACCTAGCTGTGCTTTTCTCAGTCAAAGGTTATAGTATCAACACGGATCAAGTTATGGCCAAGTATTGATGCCGTGTTACTATCCAACAAATCATTATTACTGTCCTTGCAGTTGATTTTTGTTTTACAGCACAAATAGGTGTTTGTAAGGAAAATTCTTTGTTTCATAATATTTTTAAAGGGGGTGTGAGTGCATGCAAGCATCCCTGGCCAGCCCCCGGCTTTGGGTGGTGAGGAGAATTCCAGGAACTCCAGGAAACTGATGTCACTGCATTGTGTTTGCTTGTTTTCTTTTGACTGCACTAATGTTTAATTTTAACTTAACCCTCCGAGGGGTATTTTTAGTAAAACTTTTTCTTCACCCCTTCTGTCCCAAGTTGGGAGGGGAACAGATTGTGTCTCCGTGTTTTTTCCAGTAGTCAGCTCTTTGTGCCTCCCCTCTGAAGAGCTGTGATGATTGACTGAGAGCTTGAACACTCAGCAGCATGTGTTACCCTGTCTGTGCATGGAGTGCCTGAACGCTGCTGTTTGTTCTGTCCCCACATCTCTTGATTTGATCATTGATCCAGGCTGAAAGAAGGCAGATCTACCTGGACAAAAGGGCTTCGTTCTGATAAAAGATTTGTATCTCTTCCAAACTTTTGGCCATCACTATGGCTGTCCAGGGGGCAGCTGCTTCTTTAGGGGGTGGTGATGATGGTGTTCTTCAGTGGATATCTGCTGGGAGAGCCTGGCTTTTCTACAAGTTATTAACACTTTAGTTTGGAGGGGCTTTGTCAACACTCCAGAGAATCACAGCCTTGCAAGGGATGGCTTTCTCCCTTTTTTATTTTTTATTTGTTTGTTTTTTAAAGCAAGAGATCATACTTCAAATTCAGAAGCTAGAGCTAGAAATGAAAAAACTGAGCTGCTTGTTCTGCTGGTCTTGAATAAAGGAATAAATTCTTTTATCTATTTTTATGTATTTATTAAAAAGGAAAAGAAAAAGCAAAAAATATGGCTCTGCAGAGCAGGGAGAACTTTTTTTTTCTTCCATATCTTTGTCCTGAGTTTTGGCTGCTGTCTCTGTGGTTTGCTGTTTGTATATTTCTGCAGACAAATAACAAAATCAGAAACTCTGTTTCATCCTATTCCATTTCTAGCCCGTGTGTTACAATAATTGCTCGGGTGCCAAACACAAAAAGAATTGCTGTGTTTTTGGTTTGTCATTGTTTCATGTATGAAAATGGCTTTCAGTTGTAATTATCTGCACATTATAAGAAGTGTGTATGTGAAGAAGCTATTGAAAAATGACAGCAGAATAATTAAATTCACACCAGCTCCTCATGCGAATACTAAGACATCAAGAGTGTCTTCTGTGGTTTACTATTACCCACTTCCAAAGCTTGGAGTAGCAAATTTTCATTCATTTTCCTGCACAAATAGGTCTCTGCTTTTTGAAAGACTGGGTAAGAAATGCCTTTATCTCTGGCAAAGGGAGTTCTCTAAGCATGGGCTCATCAACATTTATACCTTGCACTACCTGTAAGCTTCTGCCTTCTGCTGTGCTCCTGAACAGCTTCACCCATTAATGCCCAGGACTCTTGGTGGGCACTGAAAGGGTTACCAGGTGCTGTACAAGGCTGGTATATGGGACAGGGGTGAGCTTGGGTTCTCTGTTGCAAGGGTTTGTTGTGGCTGGGTATTTCTGCTGCCTTTCCTCTGCCCCCCAGCTCCCCCCCACCCAGTTCTGTAATTCACTTTTAAAAGAAACCAGTCTGGGTTGTGCTGAGCTCAGCACTGCAGCCATTTGCAGAGACAACCACAAGGAGTAGCAGCACTTCTCAGTTTACAGCCTGGGCTGTGGTAGGAAATGGTCATTCCTTACACTGACAAATTGCTTCTGCACCCAAGGTATTGACCACTGAGCAAACAAGGGTTGTGTCACTGCTTGCTCTCCATCCCTGTGTGTATGTGGGAGAAGCTATCCAGACAGGCACTTTTTGAGGCAGGAACCACATTCAGGGCTTTTCATACAGCACTTGGTGCAGTGCTCTGATGAGTGTCAGCGTTTGTTTGTGTCAGTTATTGGGCATTTCACCAGTAAGAGGATTGTTTATGCCAGTTTTACTGAATTCTAGTTCCAGCTGTGAGCTTCAATTTGCATCTTTTCATACAATTTGAACTGCTTGTTTTGCTATGTAAATCTTCTGTGTATTGGTTTGCTTTCTTGTTTACTGTTTCTGTGCTCCTAGAAGACATTTGTAATCCTGGGAATTGGCTGTGCATCCTGCTATTCTGGCACTGAATCCCTCAATTCTGGACACCACAGGACAAGGGAGAGATAGAAAAAGGGAACTTCAGCTTCCCAGACTCATGCCTCTTCTCCCATCCTTCCAGCCCAGGTTAGATGGGGCTTGGAAAAACCTGGTTCAGTGGAAGGTGTCCCTGTCCTTGGCAGGGGGCTGGAACAAGGTGATCTTTAAGGTCTTTTCCAATCCAAGCCATTCTTTGATTCTTCCTATCCTACAAATCAAGGACGCGTGATCCGTAGACAAGCCTTTCTAATTAGTTCTCATCTTGTAGCACTCATTTCTGTGTGCCTGAGTGATGTTGCAATTATAGCCGCCTTTTATGTGTTTGTAGCGTTTTACCACCTTTCACAGCCCGCGGTGCTCAGTCACCGTTCCTGTAATGCCATCTTGTGGTGGCCCTGCCACTCTGAATGTGCCTTTTCCTCCCAAAACTGCTGTTGGGCCACCTCTGTGTGTAGGCAGTGAGTGCAGCTCCCCTCTGCTGGCTGCGTGAGTGTGGGGTGAATGAAGGAAAGGTGTGTGCTGGCAGGGCATGGCCTTGTGAAGCTCAAATTTGTGTTGGGGACCTTCGTGGCAGATCCCTGCTCTGGCTGCTTTAGCTCCATGCTGTAGAGCTGTCTGTTAGAAGGATTGATTAAATATGATCTGTGCTGCAGGGAGATTGGTGTGTTGTTCCTTAACAAGTCATAATAACAAACTATTCATTTGCTTGAATTTTCATCCCTGATGCACTGTATGTTGTTTGAAGTTTTAAGTGCTTCTCTAAATACAAAGGAGTTGTTTAATACTTCGAAAGACTTCTCTGTTGTGATTGCAGGAAGTATATATGGCAGGGAGTGTCAAGATCTTGTAGAAATTCCAATTTTATCTCTGGTGGATTTTTTTCTCAATCTGTCTGGGCTTTGGATAAGCCACAGGGGCAAAAGTAAGGCCATTGTATCTGCTTCTCCTTGACCAGAGAGCTTTACTGTACCTTAGAGAGTAAGAACTGCATGCCTTGGTAACAAATGAACTGACTGTATTTTTTTTAATTTTTTTTTTTTTTTGCCTCTCCAGTGTTCCCAACTCTTGCCCAGCCAGTCCACGTGGTGCTGGATCCTCAGGATATCGTTTTGTTCACAACATTACCTCGGATCTGCAGCTGGCAGCAGAGTATGCAGCAAAGGCAGCATCAGAGCAGCAGGCAGATGCATCTGGCGGGGACAGCCCAAAGGTTCACACAAACATTCCTTACCCAGCAGTGCTCCTTGGGAGGATTACTAAAACCTGGGCCCTTATTGCTAGTCCTGGTTAGAGTTAGAAGGGGTTTAAGAACACCACAGCCATAAGGGTGATGTGTACAGTGTCCCCCAGGGGTTTGAGGTCATTCCTTCAAACTGTCCTTGGCTTTGTGGTAGTCTCTTCTTGCATGGCTGCCCAAAATGTATTCAAATCACTCACTAAAATGTTTAAGCAAGAATAATTTTTTTGCTCATTTGATAAATCAAGATCTCATAAAGAAGAGACACATAAAATTCAACATCCTGTTTTCTTCTTTTAATTAATGGTGTTTTGCAAAACACAGTTGGAGAAAGCAGAAGCAGGGGAAGAAACCAGATCCTTGTCATGAGAAGTCTGTAGTCAGACTTTAAAACAAACATGAAGGCCTGTCAAGTAGGTGTTAAACAAGAAGAGTAGCAAGTGGAATTTAGATTAAAAAATAACTTAGTTAGAATGATAAAATGTAATTTTGGTGAGCTGATCTTCAGATCAAAGTTGAAAGTTCCATATCCAAAACCACCTGATTTGGGACTGGGTGGAGGAGCACACTACTAGATGGCTTTTTTTTTGTAAACTCAATTCTCCCTTGAGACAAGAGGGGTTGTTCTTTATGGTGTAATGCAAAGAGTTGGAAATACGAGATCCAGCAAACAAATTAAAGTTCCTAGAATGAAACAAATCCTGCTGGAGAAGGGAAGGGATGGGATCAGGTTTCATGTTGGGCTTGTTGCTGGGAGGAGGGCTGATAAAGCACTGCCTGAAACCTTCCTAAGAGAGTGGAGCTGTAGCTGGGCAGAGCTGAAGGCTTTAATTAATGAACACAGAAAGCAGTGAATTACCTATACTCTGTTTCTTGATTCCAGTTGCCTGTCTTGACCCCTTTCCTTGTGCTGGTGTAAGCATGTGTGGGAAATTCAGTGGGGAATGGAATCAGATTGAAGTTGGGGCTCGTGTGTGTTTGTGGGGAGATGGAAGGAGATACTTTGATCTGACACAGCCCTGTAGCTCTGTTTGCACACAAATTCTTGTGCTAAATGGGATGATGGCAGCATAAAACAGCAATGGGAGAGCTGATGAGCTCTTAGCTGCCCTGCTGCTCTCTTGGCATCAGTGAAAATTACAGCCCAATGTGCTTTTAAAGTTTGGGTTGTGGTACACTTCAGTGTAGTAATTCTTTGTTAGTGACTAAATTTTTGTTTGTTTTTTACTTTTTTCTTGCTTAGGATGAATCCAAGCCACCCTATTCTTATGCTCAGCTAATTGTGCAGGCTATATCTTCAGCACAGGACAGGCAATTAACACTAAGTGGGATCTATGCCCACATTACCAAGCATTATCCATATTACAGGACTGCTGACAAAGGCTGGCAGGTGAGTTCTTGACACTGACAAGCTTTTAAACTGCTTTAACATGGCTTATCTGCTTTGAAATGCATTTATTAAAGATTTGGGGCACTGGGAATAGAGCTGCTTTGGCTGTTCCCAGAGTGAATTTGTTTAACACAAGCTGACTAGTTCGTTTGTGGGTGATTAGTTTGTTGGGGTTTTTTTGAATACTTTGTAGGGCAATGTAGTGTGTTACTGTTGGGCTCTCTGGTTCCTCTTTTAATGCTGTAGTCATGTGTCTTTCATTCTGTATTTTATTTCCCTACATCCTTGTTATCAGTCACTACTCTGCCCAGATACTTGCTTAATCCTTCACCTCATCTTTGGGTTGATCTCTCCAAACAGAGGATATCCAACCTAAAACTGAGGCTCCAGTTTTTAATCACAGCCCTTAAATCCTTACAGATGTTTTGTTTTCCCAGTGTATTGCCTGGTCACAGTTTGCAAGTTCTGAATTTGAGTGTGAACTTGGGAAACTGGGAGTCCATGCACTCAAGGAAACCTGACCAGCTTCAGAGGAGAGTTTGGATGTAGTTAACACATGTTAAATCAAATTCAGTGTTCACTTGAGGGCTGCTTCCAAAGTTTCAGGAACCTCAGCTCCACCTGCTTTCAGACTTTTTCTTGGCATCACACCTCTGCCATGGGTGTTGGCATTTGAATATAAAACACTAATACAGCTGCAAAGGCTCTTGCAGCTGCTGATTTCACTGTGTGCAACTGGCAGGGGCAGTACTGCTTAGTGCACTTTGAGTGCAGTTGGAATAAATACATTTCTGCCTCCCTGGCTTTTCCCTGAAGTTCTAATTAATTGTGGAATTTACTTCCTGCCCTAACCTGCTCGGCAGAGTTGTGCTTTGTGAACCAGTTGCTGCATCCTGCTTCAGAGAGCTGCATTTCAGCAGAGTGAAGTTGCCTTTTTCCCTCCCCTCCAGTGGTTTTGTAAGGCTTCACCAGTGAAGAGATTGTCTAAACCTGCTAGAAAAGCTTTTGTTTTGTTTTAAAAGTGAAAGAGGGGTGACTTTGTGCTTGGTGAGCCCTTCCCCAGCCCAAAAGGCAGCACTGTGCCCTGTAAGAGGTGGGCTGTTGCAGTGGAAGGGATAAACAGTCCTGTCATCATCTAGAGAGCTGCAGACAGAGCTCATGGATTCCTCCCAGAGCTGGCTGAGGGCACGTTGGCTGCCTTGCATTGTGATTACTGTGAGATGCAGTGTCCTCTAGGGCATGTTTGGGCACCCTGGTAATCGTTTGGCAGGTGAGCAGTTAGCACAGGCTCAGGCAACTTTTTCCACTTGCCAAGAATAAAGCCTGTCTTTTGAGAGGGTTCTGATGTGGTTTACAGTGATTTCCCCCTGCCTCAGCAAAAGCTCTGCTTTCATGGCTTTCCACAGAGAAGTCACTGCTCTGCCTGGCTCCAGATGTATTTAAGTAATGGTTAGTACTGAGCAAACCCATCTTTTAGCTTGGTTAGGAGAAATTCTGACACTTTCCCCCAGGTTTTCTCCTGCTGTTCTGTTACTTTGGAGCTATGTGAGTTGAGTGACTTGTTTCTACCTTCAGCCCTGATCCTGGCAGTGTGGATTTATTTTTCCAAGCTGTGTGGTGCAGCCCATTTGTCTTTGTTACATACTTCTTCGTGGCAAAATAATCACCTCATTCCTCTGCTTCCTGCAGAATTCCATTCGGCACAACCTCTCCTTGAACCGTTACTTTATTAAAGTCCCACGCTCCCAAGAGGAGCCTGGAAAAGGCTCCTTTTGGCGAATTGACCCTGCCTCTGAAGCCAAACTTGTAGAACAAGCATTTAGAAAAAGAAGGCAAAGAGGAGTGTCCTGCTTCCGAACACCTTTTGGGCCTCTCTCCTCCAGGTAACTTCAATTTCCTCTCATCTCTCTGCCAAAATCATTACAAAGGAAATAAACTAAAACTTCTCCTGAAGTACAGTGAGTAAACTTTGCTTCTGTTTATAGTTTGAGAGGTGATATAGTTAGTCCTGAGGCATAATCTGAAAATTGTTCTGACTTCTTAAGTGTTTAACAAAAAAAAAAATCCAGAATCAAACTGCAAAAATACATCAAATAACGTTTCTGTTTTGGCATGATTTCAAAGAAATTCAAAGCAGTTATCACTGGAGTGAGTGTTTTCAGATGCCAATCTCTGATTTCAGGAAAGCTGTGTTTAGATGTGGATTAGATCATAGTGGGAATAACTTCTGTGGCATTTAAAACACTCTCCTATAGGGAAGATCAGGTTCATGGTGGTTGTCAGCAGTGAAACAACAGAGTTCAGTGTGGCTGCTCCAGTCAGCTCCACTGCCTTGTGCAATGACAGCTTCTTAGAGCCCTGTAGCTGTGAGGAGAAGACTTGGAATTCAGCACTAGCTGGAGCAGTTTCATGGAACATTCCTCCCACACCTCCTATTTTCTCTGTTAAAATGTGGGGGAAACAGGAGGAGAATTTTTCAGCTTTTTATTCTGGTTTGTCATTAAAGAAATGTGCAAGCATGTGTTCCTCACATGTTTGGGACCAGAGGTGGGAACCAAATGGTTGGGGAGGGAGGCAGCAGGGAGAAGGGGAAGCAACTGCTCTCTAAGCATAGGCAGGGCCAGACACTTGTCTCTACTTGCATCTTTCTTCTTCTCTCTGTCACTCTCAAGCTCATTTTTAGGTTCTTTGAGAATGACTTGAAGTTATAAAACTGATCTAAGCGTGCAACATTTGGGGGTTCTCTCAGCAGTCGGCCTAACAATGAAATGTTAACCCTACTCTGGAGGGTCCAGTTTCCATCAGCAAGGAATAACACAACAGTATTTGGAGCTGGAGTGTTTTTGGGATCCCTCTCATCTCTTCCTAGCAGGACTGCAGTGGGTTGTGTGGAGGAAAGGCTGTCCTTCCTAGAGAATCCTGTACTGGACTTAACTCTGGGTCTCTGCTGCTGTCTTGTGGTCAAAATGCATCTGCAATTGCCAACACGATGTTTTGGTGTTTCAGGAGTGCTCCTGCCTCCCCTACTCACCCTGGCCTGCTGTCCCCTCACTCTAGTGGCCTACAGACTCCAGAGTGCCTGTCCCGGGAGGGCTCACCCATTCCACACGATCACGACTTTGGGTCAAAGCTGGCCTCAGTTCCAGAGTATCGGTATTCCCAGAGTGCACCCGGTGAGTAGCTCCTGTTCCAGAGGCTGGCTGTTCACTTGCCCCACGTGCCATGCTGAGGACACCACAGGAAGGCTTCTGCAGTGTTTTTTGGAGGATCAGGTCTCTCTTTTCCTCTTTCTTGTTAGAGACTGATGGTGCAAGTACAACTGCAAACCATTTTTCTTCCTCCTCTTTGGATGAGGGGCAGATTGTAGAGACAGCTGATCTAACCTTGAGCTAGGTGGGCTGTAAAGATCTGACAGCAGAGTAGCCATGGCAGCACACAGCTCACTTATTCTGGTCTGTCAGCCTCTAGATAAGATCACCTTGGCTAAGATCACCAAGCTCTGGTGCTGTGGCCAGAGCCTGCTAAATATCTGCTTGTCAGCTGTGCTGACCTGGGCTGTAGGGAGAGTTTGGAAGGCAAAGCTCATTAAGGAGAGCTTGGTCTGTGGTATTTTCTCAATGTTTATTATGGCTTTTATTCACAGAAATGTGCTCAGATGACGAGTAAGGGTTTTGTGCATTAGGGAGGGGGAGTTTGAAGGTATTTTTGAAGGCTTGATATTTTTATTTTTTTTTTTTTTGCATTTACCTCCATTCCTGCCAATACTGAAGCACTGAGTAGACTGGAAGTGCACAGATGAAGTAAACAGGGATCTTTTTGCCTCTCCTGTTAACGTGTGCTTCTCTTTTCTATTCAGGCTCTCCAGTGAGTGCCCAGCCAGTGATTATGGCTGTTCCTCCCCGACCATCCACCCTGGTGGCCAAACCTGTGGCCTACATGCCAGCATCCATAGTGGCTTCTCAGCAGCCTCCGTGCCACGCAATCCACGTCGTTCAGCAAGCTCCCACTGTCACCATGGTCCGGGTGGTGACCTCCTCTGCAAACTCTGCCAATGGATACATCCTCACAAACCAGGGCACAGCAGGAGGAGCTCATGAAGCTGCAGGAGCAGTGTTGGACTTAGCTGGTGACCACCGAGGTAGAGTTTCACCTCCCTTGCTACTGTGTTAATAAGTCTTGAGCAGGCTTGGAGGGGAGAGTGGTTGAACATTTTCATTCACTGGGCTGTTAAAAAAGATTTTTCTCCAGGTAAAACTTAAACCAAACGAGAGCTCATTCATTTTCTGTCTCCACCAGAGAGCAGGACAGCTGTTGTGTTCCCTTGTCTCCTGGGGAGCAGAACTAACAGACTTTGGAGCCTGAGAAAATGTGCAGTGCTTAAAATTTGCTTATTACCATAGAATCATGGAATGATCTGGATTGGAGAGTACCTTGAAGATTATTTCATTCCAATCCTCCTGTATGGGCAGGGATATCTTGCACTAGCCCAGATTGCTCCAAGCCCCATCCAGCCTGACCTTGGACACTTCATGGATGCTCTGGGCAGCCTCTGCCAGGCCTCACCACCTCCACAGGAAAGAATTTCTTCTTAATATCACATCTATACGTGGTCTTTCAGTTTGAAGCCATTCCTCCTTGTGCTGTCTCTCCAAGCTTTTGTAATTATCCCCAGTACCAATATTATGCCTGTATATTGGCTATGAAAGCGTGTGCATTTTCCAGCCAAAAGAGAGAGCCTGGGAAAGGCTGCAGCTCTGCTTCAGGATAGCTTTGTAAATAAATGACTGAGCCCTTCTTTCTGCAGGCCTGGATTCCTAGAGGAAAGCATGTGCTTCTGGAAGTGCAGGCAGTGCCCCATTAAAGCAATCTTCAAAAACCAGTTAGAACAAAGGCCTTTCTTTGTCCCTAAGCTGGAAATTCCAGCCTTGGGGGATTTAGTGAGTTAAATATTCTCTTGCTGTGATCTAGACAACACCTTGTCTGCTCCCCATTTCAGGTCTTAGTGCTAGGAAGTCAGTGTATGTTGTACCAGCAGCAAGGCTGGTTTCTCTGACTCCTTTTAGTGGGCAGTGGGACAATGGTCCCTCTCTCTAAGGGAAGGAAAAAATGACAAAGAGCTTTCCCACTTGCAGCAGCAGGACCACTGGCATTTTTAGTTCAGCACTGGTTATCTTGCTTGAGTTTCACTTGCATTCTCTAGAAATTCCTGTCTGGATCCCATACATGTTCCTGAAGTGCTAACAGTTGCAGCTGCCTGTCACCTGCTCCCTTCTTTCATTCACTGATTCTTGCTGTTGCCTGTTCTTCTCCTAGTTTTGTACCCTTTTCCAGTCTCTACTTTCCCTGCTCGCTGCATTTTCCTTCCTGAACTCCTTGCTTTCCTTGCCTTTTCTCTCCCCGTGCCCATCAGCTTGCTGCAGGTTTCAGCCCAGTGTTTGTCTCATGTAACTCCACTCTTTTTGTGTGCAAATGTTAAAATGTGAGTGGCCTTCTTTTCCTACAGGACTAATGAGATTGTGCTTCCTGTCTTCTCTCCTTTGAGACCCACAGAGCCCCTGGAAGAGTGTTTCCTCTCCTTTCCTGCATGCCTGGCAGGATGCTGCCCTGTATCTATTGCATACCTGCTGAATTGACCCCTTATTATCCTGGGAAGTGAGAAAAGTGCTTTAGTGCTCTCAAGGCAGTTACCTCTGTCCAGAAACTCTGCTCTCCTTTTATATTTTTTATTTTTCCTCCATCCTGGTTTTTTTCTATACTTCCACAGCAAAAGCTGGCAACTGTGGGAAGACCTCCTTGTAAATCAACCTCCATGCAGGCCTGACAGCAAGCTGCTGCAGACTTTTGGCTCCAGGCATTGTTTAAGATCTCAGTGCCTTCTCCTGCTGTGTGGTATTGAAAGTCAGGCCAGTTTGTTTGAAATTGCAAAGTAAGCTATGAGATTTGCAGTGCTTGCTATCCATATCACAGCTGTGATGTGCCAGGAAGGAAGGTGATGCTTTTTTAGGGCAAAGGGTCAAATTGATGTGTTGTTTTTTTGTTCGTTTTTTTTTTAATTTTTCTTGTGGCTTATGCTGTAAGAACAATGTCCTTAATATTGATGGAGTAAATGTGCAATAGAGAATATTTTAGTGTTTCCCTGACCTTCTGTGGTGCTGAGGTGTGGTAATCCTGGGGTGTGTATCCCTGCTAAAGTGTTAATGAGAGTAAAGCCTGCCTCTGAGCCAGGGCAGTGACTGATCCTTGTCTCTCCCGCTCTTCCTCAGGCATGGACGAGAAGCCAACGATCGCGTTTGCCACCATCCCCACGGCCAGCCGTGTTATCCAGACAGTGGCCAGCCAGATGGCCCAGGGTGTCCCTGGGCAGACTGTCACCATCCTGCAGCAGCCCGTGGCCCTGGGGCAGCACCAGCTGCCGGTGCGCGCCGTCACCCAGAACGGCAAACACGCCGTGCCCACCAACAGCATCGCCGGCAGCGCCTACGGTGGGTGAGCTCCCCCAGCTCAGCAGCCAGCCTGTGAGGCTGCAGGTGTTTTCTCCTCTTGTTTTCTCTGTGTCGAGTTGTTCCGTGTGTGCATCTCGAAGGTGTCGCAGTCCTTCCGCTTCTCGGGCTGTAAATCAGTGGGAGGTTCCCTTCTGTCCACCGCTCCCTGTCCTGGGGGAAGAGCTCTGCTCTCTGGCAGAAAAGCCCTGTCCTTCCTTTGCCCTTGGCTATGCAGTTATTAGTACTGAGACTCTCTACCTCTTGAGGTTGCTTGTTGAAAGTGTCAGTGATTCTTGTGGAGAGCCTGTTTTCATTTATTTTCTTCTGACCAGCGGCCTTTGCTTGCAGCTAAGCCAAATAATAAAATTTCCATGGTGCTCTTTAGATCTTGTGAAACATGACTCGGTAGAGTAATAAGAAAGTAACTTCCTTCCCATCTTACAGTCTTAGAGCCCGAGAGAAACAAGATCTATTTCACCAGGTGAACAAATTTAGGATTTTTGTATACACAGGATGTGTTCTAGTCATTTGTCAAGCATGTTTTTTTGAAATTCCGTACAAGCCGTGTCTTGGCAGCCTCCTCTTGCTTGCTCAGCACCTCAGATTTTATTCAGCTGGGGATGAGAATATCCAGGTTTCTTATGGCTTTTTTTTCACTGAGAGGCCAAGCACTTCTGCTGCCTCAGGCTGGTGCTTTTGAGAGTTTGAAATGAGGGGCACTGCTGGGCTTTGGATGCCTTTCATGAAGGTAGGAATGTTTCTGCAGGATTTTCTGCCACATCTCTTCACAGTTATCACCTGGCGTTCACTTGAAGTGCAAGAATCTCATTGGAACTATGAAAAAATGATAGTGATAAGGTTTTTATGCAATTATTATAAGATATTAATAGATCAAATAGCAAAAGCTTCTACTAACCAGCAGTAGCATTTGTCTAATACAGAATCAGACAGTTTTTATTTAACATTTTTATATTAAAATATTTTAATCTCACCAAACTTTTTAACTCTCATCAAAGTGGGAAGTATTCCAGTTGCATCTGAGTTTTTTGTAAGTGGCAGTAAATTTTCTGGTTCACAAAACAAAGCCTGAGTCTCTTGACTCTCATCTGTTCTAAGTTAACTTCTCTTCAACTGCATGATTTAGGTTCTCTAAGTCACTACGCTGTAATTGCTGACTGCCCTCATCTTTACCCTATTTTTTTCCCTTCATCTTCTTGATACTCTACAGCTTTCTTCTCATGCCTTGGTAGAAGTTACTGGGCTTTGAGGGCCTTTGTTCTCTTGGCTCTGTTTATTTATCCTAGGGCTCCTTTTTTCATGCATTTAGCAGTGAACACAGCACTGATGTTCAGTCATTCCATCCTTTGCAAATGAGTCTGGAGGGCAGAGGATGTGCTGTTTCCTGAGTCCCCTTTGGCTTCCTCTCTGATTGATGCAGAGTCCAAAAACTGCATGTGTTTTGTTTTCCAAGCAGTGGTGTGTGCCAAAGTCAGTGTGTAAGCACATTCTCTGTCTGGAACTAGGAATTGTAGACATTTTTACAGTGGGTTGCTACTTAAATCATCTTTTTTCTTACCACTTTCATTAATGGGGGGTGAGACCTTGTGTCAGTACTGCAATACAAGATTGGAAGCCAGAAATTCCAGTGTTCTGATCCTAGTTCTGATGGGAACACATGTGGTTGTCTAGGGTAAGCTCCTTCCTGCCTCTTTTACAAGTGGGATGTCAGTGCACTCAATATTTGGATTCTATTTCCCAACAGCCTGGTTTGTCCTTCCTGTACAAGCAGGGCTTAAGAGAACCTCTAAACCTCCAAATAAAAGATCCATCACATAGATGTTGGAGTTGATGAGAAATTCTCTGGCCACCTACAATCAGAACTACCTCTCAAAGACATGTGCTGTAATTTTAACTAGACCTTGATCCTCCCCTGCTGGGGACAAATGCTTAGTTAGCAATGCCTTGTTTGACAGTGGATGGGAAGAAGGAAGTTCTCCTGTGAGAGGAGTCGTTGCAGGTTTGGTAAACTTGAAAAGCTGAGGTTGTGGAGGGAGAGGAAAGGACAAGGCAAGCCAGGTTTTCAAAATGCTCTGGGAAGCAACACTTGGCCGTGTGCCAGTGTCGAGTTTGACAGTGGGATTTTGTTTTCTTGCTTTTCTTGGAATAGCAAAGGCTTGTTCTGCTTCACGCCACTAATTCTGCTTCTCTCTCTTATCTTCCTTCCCAGCTCTCACAAATCCACTGCAGCTCCTTGCAGCCCAGGCCAGCTCGTCCACTCCTGTTGTAGTCAGCCGGGTCTGCGAGCCGGGGACCGAAGAGACGGCGGCAGCCTCCTCCAGCGAGCCTGAAGTGAAAAGAGCACGGATAGAAGAGCCCAGTGGAGCAGGGCCAGCCCAGACTGGAGTCATCACATCCACAGTGCCACAAGGACAGGCAACCAGTGAATGAAGAACCGGTGGGAGGAGCTGGAGTGATGGCGGGGTGGGCATGGGATGGCAGGAGCCCTAAAGCAGCTTTCACAGGAAACCACAACTGTAACAGCTCAAAACACAGCTGATAAAGAGCTCTTTTTAAAGGCAGATTTTTCAATGGGAGGACAACAGCTGTTAGAATCACAAGGTGCCAAAAAGAATGGAAAATCTCTCCCAAGAACCCATATCTGGAACTCTGTTCTCTCTCTACTTATGGGATTTTTTTTCCTTTTTATTTTTAAAGAGTCAAAAAAAAATACAGACAACTGATTGTATGACTGCTGGGATATTTTTAACTATCTTTTCCCCTTTTGGCTTCAAGGGGATGGTATTTGCAGTTCAGAATCTAAAGGAATGTAATACAATTACAGTCTGCTCCCTGGAAAGAAAACTCCTCACATTCTATGCCTTAATACCATGCTTCTGAGAGCTTTGAACCATAGGACCATTTTTAAAAGGTCACCTAAGGCAATCAAATGCTGAAAGATGGGTGCAGTATCTTACAACAACATTAAAGAAACATGGTACCAAGCTAAAAAAAAAAAAAAAAAAAGGGCAAATGATTCTGGTTTTTTAAAACAGAAAATTCTGAATATAAATGCTTATTTATATGGGGATTCAGGAGGAAGAGTTACAAGGCTCAGCCACCTGGATTTCCAGATGCAATTTTTCTCCATTCCCTCTGAGGGAGAATAGGATGACAGAGGAACTGTATTAACTTAGTTCCTGTAAAGATGTTAAAAACAAAGGGGTTTGTATCTTTACAAATGATTTCTTAAAATTATTCATCACTTGCTCTGGACAACAGCCAAAGTATCCTGATGCCTGAGGATCACATGTGGAGGGGTGTCTCCAGGAGGTTCTGTGTGCATTTGATTGATCACAGCTTGTGTGGAGCACCAGCTTTTGTTCAAATCAGCACTCTAGGTGAAGGCATGGCCACTGTCTTTGTGAACTTGAGAAAATATTGATGTTCTGCACTAAAGCAATCACCTTCACCTCCTGGTGGTGGTGTGGTCCTTAGCTTGATGGACCATGGTCAGGAGGTCAGAGCTGACCCTCTTCTGTGGCTAACGGCAAAATTTCTGTGTTACTCTTTGGAGAGGGAGGTTTAGGGCTTGGATGAGAGGCAGCACAGGTCATACCGTGGTTCATTAAAATTCTGTCAGGTGTAGTAGATCAAGGCAAAAGGCTTCTCTTTCATTTTCCATGTGGCAAAATAAAACCTCCCTGGAGATCTTCAAACAGTTTTACCAAAATTGATGTGGAGGTTTGCTTTTATTGCTTGGCTCCCTCTCCAAGCTCTCCTACCTTGAGGACCATTTGGGTTGGCCAGTAGGAGGAGGCTTTTACTCAAACTGTATTCCAGGCTCCTCATGTAATACAAGGATGTCTTTCGAGGAAGGCAGATTTGACTCACTTCAGCCACGTGCAGCAGTGGGTGCTTGTGACACCTTATGACTGGCAAAGAAATCCAGCCCTGCTTGTAGCCTCCAGCAAACCCTTTTGGTTTTACACCCTTTGCAGCCCCCTTGGCTAACATGTCTTCTGGCAGCACAGCAGAGATTTTTTAATTTAGCAAATGTTATGGGTTTGGTAGTGGCAAGAAGAGGGGTGGGCTGTGCCTCTGGTGAGTTATCTCCCATCTTTACTGGTTTGCTGTCCTGTGCAGTCTGACGAGGCAGAGAGGAAAAACCTACTGCAGGAACATTGCAAAAAGCCTTCCCCAAAGTGCAGTAAATGATACTGTCAGCATATCCATGGGGATTAGGGGTGAGGCACAGCCCCTCAGTGCCTGCTGGAATCTGGGGAGGAAATCCACAAGGTAACAGCTGGCATCACTTGTTCCCTTCTAGGTTTCCTTTGTCTTTGCCAAATCCTATTCAATAACCAAGTCCCACCACTTGAATAAAACCCAGACGTTTAATTTTCAAGTCCATTGTTTTGTGAGAAATATTGCAGAAAGAAGGAAAGAATTTCTTGGTCTCATGATTTGCGGTTACTTTCTGCGGAGAGAGGCACATAAAATATTCATGACAGATCATTTGTCTCAGCTGGGCTTTCAGAATTCAGGTGTGTGCCCTTAGTGACAAGTTATTAGATGGGATTTTAGTACTTTGAAATGGTTTTGTGAAGGAGGATTGTTAGAGACCACAAAGTAATTGAAGCAGGCTGGCCTCCAGCTGTCCCTTCTCCCGCTAGGAAGGCAAGGTGTGGCCCAGTGGAAAAGCACACAGATTAGCTCTGTTTTCTGTAGCCTTTCCAAAGGCAGGAGTCAATAAAATGAACTTCAAGGCAGAAGGCACAAGTGAGAGTGCAGCACAGTCTGTGATGAATCATTACTTTCGGGTGACTGCTGGTTTGGATACAGGCACGCCTCTGAAACAGCCCCGAGGCTCGGGAGTGCTCCGGAAGCGCAGGAGTCCTTGGGTTTCCAGAATGTTGGGTGAGTCAGAGCAAGATGAAAAACCAACAGAAAACTGTTCAGGATGTGGAGCTGCCCAGATTCTGTGGATTTTTCTTCGCTGATGCTTTTCTCTTGAAGAATCTAAATAAGCCCTAAACTTCTGTAAACTAATCCAGCACCAGAGGAAGACATCAGCTGAGTGACAATGTTTGAATCCACCATAAAGCTGCTGCTTTATAAATACCTCTTGAAAGTCCATCCTCAGGTTGCATGTGTAGATCTGCCTCCTGAGTATTTAGAACAGAATGACATTTTCTCTCTCTTCTTTTTGTGACTCACAATACCTGCTGGTTCAAATGGGAGTTGAGGATAAGCAAATACCTTTATTCTGTTCACCGTTTCTGCTTGAGATGTCAGTTTATCTGTCAAGGGGTTTTTACTTTATCAGTCAGCTGCATCCCTCTGCTGCTGTAGGAAGCAGTCCTGCCACTTGCTGATTTTTTGGTAGGTTTGCCTAAACATTGCCAGGTACCAAGTAAAATAACTGTTCTTGCTAAATGGTGTTGAGAGCTGTAGAAAAGTGTGGTCCTCATCCAGAAGATGTGAGATGGAGACATCTCGTTTCAGACTTCCAGATGAATGAATTCTTTCAACAGTGCTCAGTCTGGGAGACAGCACCATTCATTCTTTCTACATACCAATCCTGATTCTCCAGGCTGCAGAGGTGTGAAAGTTGATGTGGTGGTAGAATTAAGTCTTCAGCTGGGAAGAAAGTGTTTACCTTAATGGTTATATGCAGTACTCAGATTATTTTAAATTGATAATATGACTTGTTTTTATTTAAAAAGTAGCATCTCATCTTTGATTGCATTAACTAAAGAAGGTTTGAGGAGAAGTGAAGGTGGAGGCTTCACTGGATTTTCTGCTGTCTGTGTAATGAAGGTCAGGGCTTATTGAATATTTAAACTGCGATAACTTAGACCTGGGAAAACTGTAAAGCCAAGTTCTTAATGTATGAATTCACTTTCCACCATTCCCTATTGATTTCTTTTTCACCTTAGGCAATGACATTGACTAATTTTACTTTGATCACAGTTAGTTTATAGCAACTTTCTTTGCCCCAGTTTGCAAGAGTTGAATGCAGTTGTTCTTTGTTTTATTCCACTGGAATTCCATGTTGTTTGTCTTGACCTTGACTCTTATGATACAGAAAGCTTTTTAGAGAAAGATCAATTTAATCTGATTTAGTGATAACACAGCAGAGTGCTGAGCACAAAATTGAAGTTCATGATTAGCTCATATATTCTTTTCAACTCTTTTTCCTTCCCATATTCCTCCCTCCCCCATACCATTAACGCTGTCCCCTGTAGCATATCCAGTCATTTTTATCCACTGACAGGAGCAGCACCTTGCATTAAGCTCTGCCTGAGGACTCAAGGATGAAAATACCTGTGGAATACATGGAGTTCCAGAGCAGGTTGAGAAAGGTCAATTGGGTCACTCTGCTTTAATTTTCATGCTGTGTTCTAGACATGTTACTGTTGGGCAGAGCTTATTCAGGAGAATGTTTTCAGAGACATGTTAAAGCTTTGTAAGAGGAAAGAAATAACAGCTCAAGTTCTTACAGTGCTTCTGCCATCAATGTCATGGTCTAGCATCTGATTTGCATGTTTGGTGTTGTGTACTGACTTAGAGTTGTCACTTAAAGTTAATTTCCACTTTTTTTTTCCTTTTTCAGTAGGGAAAGGCCCACAATGGAATAAAACTTGGAGCACAGAAGGCTAGGGACCTGTATCTAAGCAAGTGAGTGCATCTGACCTGAACTCTCTTGCACTGTGGTGTGGAACACTTCCCCCTGCCTGCTGGGGATGTTCAATTGGTGTTGGAGCAAGGTGTTGGCAAGGGGGTGTTTATTTGGTATCACTGGTGTGTGCTGCTGTGCAAGTGAATGTCAAAATGTAGGGTGGAAGGAGGAGTGTTTCCCTGCTCTACCTGGTTTGGGGATCTTGGATGACAAGGATTTCACCTAGCAGTAGTTCTTTACCTTTCCTTGGAGAATTCACTCTCACCACACAAGGTGAAAATTTCTCAGCAACATAAGAAGAATTTCCCATGCAGCTGCATTTGTTCCTTCCCTCTGAGGAGAAGCCAGCTCTGCCTCACCTGCACATTGCAAATAGCTACTTGAAGATTCCAGTAAGATTTTTTCAATTTGCTTCTTTCTCTTAAGGCTGAACCAGCCTGGTTGTCTTGGTCTATTCTTGTCCCTCAGGTGGAATTGCTGCAGAAGGTCACTGTGAGTCTTGTACTGGGGAGCCCAAAGGCACAGACAGTGCTGCAGACATGATCTGGGGAATGCTGGATGGGTTGCAAGAGGAATCCTTTTCCTTGGCTTGGTAGCCAAGTGCAGCCCAGAACCTGTTTGGTCTCTTGCTGCAAGGCAAGTGTGAAGTGTAAGGAACAAATCACAGAGTGAACTGTGCAGATGCAGCCATGTTGTCCCTCTCTTCCAAGGGACAGTCCTAGCTTGGGTCTTTTTGAGCAGGAAGCAGCACTGAAGGATCCTGATGACTTTTAGAGATACCTATGCTTTATCTTATCAAGTGGGAGTTTCAATCCAATGCAGAACTTGCCTTGAGTTTCTACCTGCTGCAAAATCTTTGAGGTTTTTTTAAGTCTTGCTGCTAATAAGTTGGACTAGGGCATTAAAAATGAACCTCTAAAGGAACCTGACTTGCTTCATAATTTTGCCCTTGCTGCACACTGAGTTTTTGAGTTTGCAAATGCCATCCTGCAGCAAATGATCTGTCTTCTCTTGCCAGCCAGTCTCTTGGGCAGCTCTTGTTTCTGCTCCTCATCAGTTTTTCCCCTCTATTTGTAGTTATTTCTGTCAACTCCAGGGTCCTTTAATCTAACTCCTAATTTAATTCCATTGCTTGAAGGTCTGCATCTGGCGAGGATTCTTGTATTAGGCTGCAGTTACATGAGTGAACAATCTGTTGTAGAACTTTTTGTGTCCTTCTGGGTGAAAAATTATGCCTGAGCTGCTGCTACTATAGCATACACTACTGCTGGAAAGTGTAGCTTCCAGTGGAGCCAGCTGTGCTGCAGAAAACTGTTACACTACAAGGTCATCTGGACTGCTGATGGGATTGGGAGGCGATGCCTTCTTGCATGTTGATCTGCACCTGATCCAAACGTGGCTGGGGAATCTCTCTCTGGGCTGCCTGGCAGCTGGCAGGCTGTGATTTGTGAGATCAGCATCTCTCTCTGCTGGGTGGGTTGTTTGCAGGTCAGTGCACGTGTTTGTGCATACAGGTGTGCCATAATCAGCAGTGGGAATTTCATAGCTGTGAGGGTGGGCTTTATTAGGGTGTCTTTCATGGGGCAATAATACACCAGGGAGCATTTTACTTTGGCATGAGCAAGACATTTTGAAGAATACTTGGTTTTCTTGAAGCACTATATTTAAATTCCAAATTTTGAATCAATTTTTGACATTTGTATTTATATGTTTGGAAAATTCTTTTGATATCTTTTCCATTTACCAACACTGAATTAAAATCTTTCAGAATGTATGGTTGGTCCTCTCCTTATGTGTCACTTTAAGTTTCTGAGCACGAGGGTAGTTGTGCTAAATCTACCCCTTTGCTCTCAAGACAAAAAAAACCATTGACAATTCATGGGTGGCAGCTAAGGAAGAAACCCTTTAAATATTTTTTTTCAGAGAATATTAAATTAGATCTGTGTAAACATAAAATTTATATTTATTAATGTGTGAGTGTGTGAGCGTGTGTGTCAATATAGATATATAAATGGTCCATGACTATTTCTCTTGAATGGTACTTACACAGACTTTTACACAGTGTGTTGGTAAATTCCTGCACCAGGCACTGACTCTGAAAGAACGATGAACCTATTTTTGTAACAAATGTGAGCAGCCAGTGGAAGCAGCTCTACTTCAGTGATTGCTTTCATTCCTCTCACAGAGCAGAAGAGGCAGCTTGGTACTTGCATCTTCCTTGTGTAGGATCCCTGCTTCTGGCTTTGTCCTGCTTTCAGCACCCCCAGTCCACGCTGCTTTTCTGGCCAGAAACCCCCCCCAAATGGCACTAATGAAAGCTGGAGTCCTTTCTTGTCTGCAGTTCTCTCTAGGTGCAGTATCAGGGAGTTCTTTACAGATTCTGCTCTGTAAGTAATGGGACCTTATTTCTAGCAGAGGAGATTTATGGGGGATCCACAAGGATGCTGTAAGGCTGAGGAGTTCCTCCCTGTCAGGTGGCTAAGCTAACACTGGGGCACTAGGAAATAGTTTTCTCTGTGGTGAAATTAATTTCCTTTTATCATGCTTCTGTCTCTTTGTGGGGTGAGGTGTGTCTATATCCCCTTAAAAACAAGCACAGAAAGAGTTTTTTCTAATGTTTCCATTCACAGGGAGTAAATTTTACTGAAGTAAAATGGCCAAAGTTGAGGTGTGGTTTAATTCCACAAGGATCACTAAATTCACAGAAGGGTGTATTTTGAACCACTTGGATCTTATGAGAAAAGCAGGTGAATATTTGACTTCCTAATCCTAATTGCTCTTCCAGAAGCAGAAATTCTCTCTGAGGATCTGAGTGAAAGCTTCACCTCAGCAATCACTGGCTTGTGATGGGGCTTCAGGGAGGACAGGGTTGATGATAGGAACAGGAGCAGTGCAAGGAAGCAGCTTTCCTCCTCATCCAGCAGAAAACAGCCCCTGTGAAACCCAGACTTCCCCCAACATTTGGTTGCTGCCTCGTGTCTGCTGCCAGGTTATTCTGTGATCTGGAGCTCTCTGTCCTGCTTCTACCCCACCTCAGTTGAGACAGAGCCTTCCTTAAAGCTAAGGGCAATGGTGAGGAGAAATGTCTGGTAGCTGAAGAAAAAATGAGATTGAAATGGAGCAGAAAAAGTGAGAATTCCTTCCGTTTCACTGTCTTGCTGCTAAAAATCTGGTGCAGAACATCCTCATGTTCTGCTGATTTATATGCTGCTCTTGGGAGGTGGGCAGGCTGCTAAGTTGGCTCTGTAGCAATTGAATTACTGTAAACCTAAACTTGCTTAATCTCTCCTTTTTTTTCTCCCTCAAATGGGCTTGAAGTAGAGGAACCAGAGTATTGTCTGTAAGATTTTTTTGCTTTAATAGAAAACAGAATGTAAAAAAAGAAAAAAAAAAAAAAACCAACAAAAGCAAAACCAAACTCGTTCAAATGTAGTGATACAGAAAATGGCTTTAAAATACAGAAATCTTACAAGACCATATGTTGTGTTGGGTTCTGGACCTGCTGTTTGTGCTGAGGAGGCTGGCCTTGTCCAGCCTGCCAGCCAACCTCCACGTAGCCAAAAAGAGCATTTTAGGAGCCTGTAGCTATCCAAAGGACTGTTATCCAAAGGACTGTTAAAAGCTGTTTAAGGATGAATCAAAAGCTGTGTGTGAGCAACGGATGGTAAAGCTGGAAATTCAGATCCAACTCTGAATAATTGCTCTAATAAAAAACAAATCCAGAAAAATCCGACTCTCCCCCTGTTCTGCAGATGCTCATTCCCACCGAGTCCCCGGGGAAGGCTGAGAGGAGAACCTGAAATACCTCAATGGCTTCACAGAAGGGTTTGCTGCAGAGATCTGGGCCAGCCTTACCCCTTTCACCTGGTTTGGCACTTATTTTATAAAATAAGAAGGTGATGGAAAGGGGAAACTAAAGCCATGCTTGCATTTCAGTTCCTGGTGTTGCCAGTGCAAGACACCTCCAGCCAGATGTTTTGGGGTTTGTGGGGTTGTTGTTTTTTTTTACAGCTGATATCAAAAGTTGTTTTGTGTTTTTTTTTTTTATTTTAAGTGACTTGTTTTCGTTATCAGTGCTTTTTAAAAAGCAGGTGTGTATCCCAAGGGGGAAGCCCCGTGTGGGGCAGTGGATGTGAAGTTCCTATTCTTTCTCTGGCCATGTTGCAGCACTGCTCCTGTGGGATGTTCCCACCAGGGTGTGGGATCCTGCATCCCAGGAGCAGGACCTGTGTTTCCACATCAAATGGGATACAGTGGTTTTGTTTGTTTGTTTTTTTAATATAGAGCCATACATTTTTTAAGTAATTTGAGATCTGAATGTGATTTCTAATGTATCGAGAACGTTAATATTTTAAAGCTATAACAAAGGTTTAAATTTCTACTTTTTTTTTTTTTTCATTTATTTTAACTGTTCTGTTACCTTAATTTGATGTATGTGGTTGGGGAATGTTGCTTCTCCTCTTAGCATTTGTTTCTATAACCAGAAATAAAATTATATATGAAAGAGAAAATGCCCTGAAATTGCTTTGCTGTTTTTGGGTGACAGACTTGAATCCTCCCAGTGTAGCACCACGAGGGGGGGTTGAATTTCCTGCAGCAGTGAGGGGACAGTGTGTTTAATATTTTTTCCTTTTTTTTTCTTTTTCATGTCGGAAGGAAGTGTGCATCTGCACACCTTGCAGTGTTGAGAGTTCAGACACCCCACTTTTGATCCCCTGTCAGTTGTTTGGGCAGCTGTTGACTCGCAGCAGAGTGAACATATGGACTTGTGTGTTTGAGATCCCTGATGCTTCCCCTGGGGCTTATAAACTATTCCTCCAGCTCCAGCTTTTGTTTAGTCGTGAAGTGAAACATTGTTATTTTGAAAGTTAAACTATTCCACTGCGCTCCCCTGTAATTTATAATAATTGTTTTCAATTGAGCCTATGAGGTCAGAAAACAGTGCTTTATCTGTCTTGTAGTTAGACTTTTCCTCCCTTGTCCTCCTAATGCAGCTAGAATTTAGTTCTGGGTTTATTTTGACTAAATATTCTTAGCTCCAAAATTAAGTAGGAGTATCTTTTAAGGCCTCAATTGACATAAAGTAGCTGTAAGTCATAGAGATTTAGAACCACGGAATGGTTTGGGTTGGAAAGAACATTAAAAATCACCTCATTCCAATCCTTGCTGTGAGCAGGGACATCTTCCACTAGCCCAGGTTGCTCCAAGCCCCTTCCAGCCTGGCTTTGGACACTTCCAGGGATCCAGGGGCAGCCCCAGCTTCTCTGGGAATCTGTACCAGGGCTTCCCCACCCTCACAGGGAAGAATTTCTTCCCAAAATCCCATCTAACCCTGCCCTCTCAGTTTGAAGCCAATCCCCCTTGTCTTGTCAGCCCTTATAAAAAGTTTCTCTCCATCTTTCTTGTAGTCTCCCTTCAGTTACTACAGGGAGGATTATTTTTAATTGACTAATTGAAAAATTAATAACACAGTGGAAAAATACATTCATCCAGACCCCATTCTAGGGGGCATATTTTAAAATTATCCTACTTTTGGCTCCCCCACATGCTGCTGCTCTGCTGGCTGATTGCCCAGGCGTGGTGTTAATGAACTTTAATGCCAGGAGGGCAGGGAATTACCAAAGGGCAAAGTGCCAATTTCCATCCCCTGCCGCCTCCTCTTTGCAAGGCGATGCTCAGCGTGGTGCTGAGAGCTTCGGTGGGAAGAGAAGGTCCTGATGGATTCTTAACATCTGGGAGTGCCGGAGACCTGAGCAGCAGGTTTTAACGTGTCGTAGCTGTTTTGGAAAGCTCTGTTTTATGCACAGGTTGCAGGAAAGGCTGGTGCATCCTCTCTGACCATCGCAGAGACCCCAGCTCTCATCCCCGCCGTGGAATGGTGTTTTCCATCGCTCTGAGTGCCTGCGGCGGGGCAGCCTCTGAGCCAAGCTTGTCCTCAGGCTCCTGAGGTGGGCAGTAACACCGGCAGCACCTCGAGCAGTCCGTGAGCAGCCGCTGGCGAGGATTTTGGCCGCCCCTCGCCGCCGCCAGCCCTGCCCGCCGGGCGGAACCTTTGCTCAGCAGCCGCCGCGCTCCCCCGGAGCCGGCACCGCGGAGCGCCCGGCGCTGAGGGGCGGCTGCGGCCGGGGACCGCCCGGCGCTGAGGGGCGGCCTTGGCCGCGGAGCG
>VZTB01014375.1:1011905-1046515 GCA_013397245.1 Thryothorus ludovicianus
CTTTGGCCGGGAACCGCCCGGCGCTGAGGGGCGGCTTCGGCCGCGGACCGCGGGCGGCGGCGGCGCCGGGATGTTCTCGGCGGCTGCCGAGAGCTTCCTCAGGCAGGCCAGGTGCGGACAGAGGGCACAGGGGGATAGCTCCAGAGAGCCCTCGGGCCGGGCAGGGAGGAGGGCGGTCCGGACCAACCCCGCGGCCCGGTTCTTCCCTAGAGGGCCCGGAGCGGGGCCCGGTTTCCTGACAGCTTTCCTGAGAGCCCCGGCTGTCCCGGCAGGGAGATCCATGAGGAGGAGCTGCGGAGATTCAGCGCCCGCGTGTCCGCCCTGCTGCAGGGCCCCGAGCCGGGCTCCGAGGCCGTGGATGGGCTGCGGAGGCTGCACCTCACCGTGGCCGCCACCAAGTACCCCCGCAAGTGAGTGTCCCTGTGTGTGCCGAGAAACAGAGCGGTACCTCCCTAAGGAAAACGGAGTTTGCTTTCTTGGTAGGGTTTAAAAGGTTTAGTAAAAGACAATAAGGACAAGGCACTAAAGCAAAATACACAGCCCGGGTGTCTCTGGCTGAGAGCCAAGAGCACAGCTCCTGTTTTAGAGACCGCCTCCCTTAAATATGAATATTTAAATTTTTCTAAGAACTTATTTCCATGTTTCTAGGAGCTGTTTTGCATGGTCACTCCTTGGTCCCAGTTTTTTAGAGTATGCATGTTTCTTGGCTGTGGTTTTAATTAATTCCTCTTATCAGTCTTAATTGGGGCCTTGGTCTATAATTTCTACAGGTGGTCAGTGCTGGTAGCTGGGATATCAGCAGCAGGGGGTCTTCACTGGGTGTTATTTTGACCATGCAGTCAGTTCACTCCCTACAAAGACACTTTATCAACTTATTTTACTCCTAAAAAAACCTCTGTCTTTAAAACCATTTCCATTCCTCACACATAATATCCACCCTATATGGGTGCAGAAAAAAAAAGATTTTAATACCATAATATGTATTTATAACAACCTTATATGTACAACACTCATCTGAATATTTGCGAAAAGCCAACTTATAATGTGTGCTTATAACATTCCTGACCAAAAAGAAGGGAAGGGTGTGGGTTAGGCCTTTAAAATGACACACTGTCTTGAAACCCCTAAGTTCAATTTAAACATAAATCCCCTCTTTGCCTTTCACCATGGGCAGAAGGTGCCCATCTCCTTTCACAGCAAGGTTAACAACAGTTGGTGTCACTGAGACCTCTGTCAAAGTGCACTGAGGAGCAGCACTCAGAAATGAAGTTGGTGAGTGGCACTGGTCAGTGTCAAGGGATCATCCCAAAGCCAAGGATATGCAGGAAATAAACATCTGCATCTTTTCTTGCCTTGCAGTGCTGTTTACTGTGACTCTTGCAGGCTCGATGGCAAGTTTGTGGAGCTGTTGCAGACAGTGCTGTGCTCACCCAAAAGTCCTGAGCAGATTCAGATGTTATGTGCTGCCATCCTGAGAGAGATGTCACCTTGCAAGGATCTGATCCTCTCCTGTGATGAGATTCAGGATACAAAGCTCTTGAGCCTGGTATCCTCCGTCCTTCTGGCTCAGGTAAATGACCTGTCAAGTCAGAGATCTTCTCTTGTCAATATGATTTGCTTTTTGATTGTTCCCTGCTCCTGAGCAACTCCCTAAGCTCAAGGAGAGTGAAAATCAATTGGAAGTATGTAGGAAAAAGAAGAGGCATTTCAGTGTTCATTTAAGGGATCTCAGTATTCTGCTTTGTCTAGGAAAAAAAATGTCAACTTTTTTGTGTGTAGAACTTAACGAGAAATACTTAAAATTGTAATGTTTAGACCAATGAGGTCCTGGAAGCTAAAAAGAACCTTTTAGTGCTGGCTGCTAGAATAGATTTCAAATCAGGGCTGCTTGAACCTGGTAAGCAAAAGATTTTGGAGTGAATTTACTACTTTTTATGATACTGGCTTTCATGTTCACATATAAAAAATTTACATAGAGCCTATAAAACATGTAAGACTGTAAATGCAAATGACACTTCAAAGGTCCAGATTCTCCATGGAAAAAACCAAACATGAGGACCCTCCTGCTTTGAGTGTTGCCTGGGGAGCAAACTGGAAACTTTTTTTTTTTTCTCTCCTTCTTTTACTTTTATTATTCCTGTTAAAGGTAAAATATTTTTGTGAAACTTCTCATTCTGAGTTTCACTGTGTGCTTGGAAATGTCTCCAATGTTTCTGACATTCATCTGAGTCTACTTAAGTAAAGGAAATGAAACAGAAACCAGCACTTCATGCTGCCTCACAAAGCTTCTCTCCCCCAAATCCAGCCTTGAGACTTTCCTGGGTTCCACAATGTAAAAACACACATAAGCAGCCCCATAGTTTGGGAACTGTGAATTCAAATTGCAGAAAATCTCTCTAAAATGTGATAAAATCTCCTGTGCTATGAGTTCTTTTTCTGTTTGACTTTGGTATTGATGCCTGGTGGAGGAGATTGGCCTCCAGTAATGGTAGATTATTTATCTTTACCTCTGCTTTATTTTTTAGGAAAATAAGGCTGAAGTGGCAGCTGTGGGGCAGCGTGTTGTGAAAGTCCTTGAAAGGACACTGCCCAATGGTCAGAGTGCTCAGTTCCTTCTTCCTGTCCTGGCAAATGTCATCAGCCTTTCACCAGAATCTCTAACAAAAGGTAAATCTATAGGAAGGGCTGAGATTGCCACCTGGCTGTGATCTGGGTAGTGATCAGAAGGTTCTCAGTTGGAAACTGCTGTCAAAAGTGACATCTCTGCTACAAGGAAAGGGAACTTACAGGTTCAGATGTATTCCACTCCCCAGAACTGGGACTGGACCTTTCAGACAAATCCTGGCCATGGGTTTGTATAACAGGGTCATGTACTCTGGCTGAGATCTCCAGATGCAGCAGGAGTGTGAAACTGTAGCTGTGCTGAGGAGCATCAAGCCGAGAGAGAGAGAGAAACAGAGATGTGCCTGTGCATGTGGTCAAGAAAGCAGCAGAAACATCTAGAGGTGCTCTTCATCAGAGAGGCAGCTCTGGATGGGTAGTGGTGAGTTAACCTAGGACAGCATCCCAGGCTTGAAATGCTGGGGAGTTGTGAGCAGGAGTGAGTTTCTGAGAGTTCCCTGTCAGGTTTGTGTGCCAGAGAAGCTTTGGGGAGGATGTTGGGCTTGGAGCGTGGGCTGGCAGGGCAGGAAGGATCACCTGCCCCGGCTGCTGTGAGCTCCCAGTGAGAGAGTTGTGCTTTTGGCTGCAGAGCTGAAGCCAGACACTGCCTGAATAAAGGGACAGTGGTTTTGCACATCCCTCCTAATAGCAGCAGTGCATGGAGAGAGAGGAACAAATATCTCCTGAGTGATGTGGTAGCAGGGTTCTTGGTTCCAGCACTCACTCTCTGACTGAGGTAGTATGAGGAGTACAGGATATCCACCTTGGGGGTCCAATTTCTTTATGGATTGCTGGATCAGAGAGTGATCCAGGCTGGAGAAAAAGCACAGCAATTGGAAGTTAACAGGAACATGTTGCAGAGGCTGCTTCTCTGCCCAATCTAGCAATGACCCTGTCACTTCCCTTGTGCAGAACAGACCAATGTCAGTAAAAAACTGGCTAACTGGCTGAGGTATGCAAGCACTCAGCAAGGAATGGCTCAACCCTCTGGAGGCTTCTTCTCCAGTCCCAGAACCAAACAGGTGAGTGCTGAGTTGCCATGGTGACCTCACCAGGGCATTTGTTAATCTCTTACCTGCTGGTTTGGGTTCCCAGAATGGCTTTCTTTTGGAAAACAGTAGCCTAGAAGTGCTGCTGTTCTTCAGCATTTTCTGTGGGATACATGGTTGAGACACATAGGAAAGCAGAGTAGGGGGATTTACAGCTCTGAGATTTAGGAGTTCAGCTGTAGAGCCAGAGCTTTGATCCTTGAAGTAGTTTTTAGAGAAGAGTCTTTCAGTGACTTGGTACTTCAGAGTTAAAGGTGATTGCAAATAAGACCAGTGTCAAAGTAGCAAAACTGAGTGTTTCAGCTGGGGAGAAGGATCCAGCACAACTGGCTTTTCTCTCCCTGGGTACCTGCCCTCCTGCAGGACCCCAAACCAGGGCTGTGGGCTCACTGGGGTTCTCCCTGCCCTCTCACTTAGCCTTTCTCTGGGGCTCTGACCTGCTGCATCTTTTCTCCCAGCCTGCTCCTATCACAGAGATGGATGGTGCTGTTGCCACAGACTTCTTCACAGTGCTCTCAGTGGCTCATCACTACACACAGGACCAGTGGCTCAACGTGCAGGCCTTCTCCATGCTGAGGAAATGGCTGCTGTGCTATGGGGATAAGGATCTGAACACCCCAAATCCAGGTAGGGATTGAAGGTCTGCAGGCCACTGTGGCCTGCAGCCCCAAGGGAGCTGTGTGCTCTCAGATGTCAGATGAGGTGGCTGCACCAGCAACTCAGCAATCTCTTCTCTTCCAAACTGATCAGATATTAGGAAGAAATTATTGCCTGTGAGGGTGGTGAGACCCTGGCACAGGGTGCCCAGAGAAGCTGTGGCTGCCCCTGGATCCCTGGAAGTGTCCAAGGCTGGGTTGGACCAGGCTTGGAGCAGCCTGGGAACGTGAAAGGTGTTGCTGCCCATGGCAGGGGCTTTGGAACTGGAGAGCTTTAAGTCCCTTCCAGCCCAAACCATCCTCTCATTCTATAATTCTAAGTGACAGGAATATAGGCCTGAGTTCAGAGATCTTGGACTAGGAGCAGGGAAAGTTTGGGAAGGAATATCACTAAACCTCCTGACTGATACCTGTTGATCCTTCCTTGGGGAATTACTTGTTGGGTGAGTCTCCTGTTTTCAGACAAAGCCCCATGGATTCCTGGGGAAGAAGGCCTGGGTGATGGGAGGCAGCATCTCCTTGGTATTCTTGTAACATTCCCTTCTCCCTCAGCCTCCTGCTGCCTTTCTGTCACTGGGCTGCTGCGTGGGTGGCACTGCCTGTGACGAGCTGACACGTGTGATGTTTGCTGTGTAGGTGACAGAGCAGGAATGGACAGGTCCTTGGTCTCCACCACGTCCAGGGCTGGCCAGCTGCTTCTCCCCCAGCAGCACCTGCGGGACAAAGCCTTCGAGTACTGCCAGCGCCTCCTGGAGCAGAGCAACCGCCGTGAGTCTTGCCACGGGCCCTCCTGGCAGTCCTCTTGGTAGACTTCTCCAAAATATCTCTGGTTCTCTGCATGTTTGGGCTGGGATCTCACTCCCTGCAATCCACAGTTTGGCTCCTAGGCATAGGGCTTGCTGCAGCTGCTGGGGCAGGTCATTGACCAGCTCTGAGCTGGGGTGTTAGGAAGGGTTTGGAGGCAACAATCATGTTCTGCCTCCTTGATTTGCAGGGGAGGCTGTGTAACTTCTCATTGGCCTGAATTTAGGATCAGTGTGTGTTCCTGCCTGCCCTGAAACCAGGGTTAGTGCTCAAACTGGCAGCCTCATATTCAAAGCTTAACTTGGACTCATTTCTCCGGCAGGACCCCTGAAGAAAGATGATGGAGACCTGCAAAAAGCTGTAAGTACACAGAGGTGGGGCTCAGGCTCTGGGAGTTGTGGCTTCCCCCATTCCAATCTTACTCTCTGCTCTCCTGCAGTGTCTCATTGAGGCAGTGACAATCATGGACATCATCTGCAAACAGGACTCCTCCTACGTGCACCGTGCTGTCTCCTTCCTGGAAATCCTGCACAGCAGGATCTTTAGGGATGCCACTTACGCCAGGGCACTGCTGCCCATTGCCCAGTTCTTCCTGAACCACAGTAAGTCTTCAGCTCCCACTCCCTCCTCAATGATTCCAGCACAGCCTTTTGTCCTGGCAGTTTGGAAATTCCACCTTGCCTGTGCTCTGGTGTGGATGATCCCACCCCAGGGGACCCAGGACCTGGGGTATCCCCTGCTCTTTAGAGGAACATTACCCAGATCTCTCCTAGCCCCTGGAGCCCTGGCAGGACTGCTGGGTGGGCTGTGCTCACCAAGGTGTTGTGTCCTCCCAGGCAAACTGTCAGCTGTGGACTCAGATGCCATCTACAAACACCTCTTCACTGATATCCCAGCTCAGCTCTTCCACAAGCCATCACTGGCCTTCGAATTTGTCCAGTTCTGCAAAGACAACAGCCAGCTCTTCACAGACTCCTCCAGCATATTCAGGCAGAGCTTCCCAAATCTCTTCAAGGTACAATGTGTTGGGGCAGCAGAGGGGACAGCCTGCACATCCCCTTCTGTGCCTTAGAACTTTGTTTTTGCACCCCAGAGCCCTCCATGTGCCCCCATGGCAGTGCTAAGGAGAGCACAGGCAAGAGGGATTGTTACAAAACAAGTGTGAGTTTGAAGGGGAGGAGGGTTCTGGGTGTGTTTAGCACTGCCAGGAGAGAAGAGTCTGGGTTGGCAGGACTGTAGAGGGCTGGGGAGCACAGTGAACACAGCACACAGCATTTTGTTTCTGGAAAAGTTTAGTAAGTTGCAGCTTGCCAGCCACTGAACCAGCTGCCAGAGGCCTGTGTTGAGCTTCTAACAGGCTCTGGGTTTTGACCAAACCCTCAGACTTTTCTGGTTTTGCTTTTCAGAAGTGACTTTCCCTTCCCCATCCCATCTGGTCACAGCGTGGAGTTTGTGTCTGGGTGTGTGATGGAGTAGCAGGGGTAGTGCAGCAGTTTGTGCTTGTTCCTTGCAGTTCCTGGCATGGAACAGCCCATCTCTGATCTCTGAGTTTGTGGACCTTCTCCCATTTCTGCTGGATCCAAGCACAGCCATTGAGATCTTCCATTTGCTGCTTGACCTGCCCTGTTTGACAGCAGCTCTGGACATCCAGCTGAGGTAATGCACCTTCCCTTCCTTTCACTTGTTAACCAACCCCCTAACATTGTCCAAAGCCCAATGCACACTTCTGAGCCTCAGCTGTCACAGAGCAAGAGGCATCACTGCAGTCAGGTTAGCACAAGGCTGCACAGATGTCAGCCCAGTTTACCATGTGTTGTACATGGCAAGAGAAGGTGACCAACTCTCACATTTCAGTATTGGACTGTCTTTGGGGCTCGGGGAGCTATTGCCACTCCCCTCTCCTTGTCCAGCTCCAAATAATTGCCACATGTTTGAGGCTTCCACCTCAATACAGAGGTGAAATACCTATTCTTCCTTTCCTGCTCTTAGCCCTATTTTTGGCTTTGTCCTTCTGAAGGCACATGGATATTTTAGGAACAGTGAGTTTCCATGAAGATAGGGTAGGACTGGAACTGGCTGTACCTCTGCTCTTCCTTGTCCTCCTGACATTGCAGCTCTTTCTGGAGTGCTTAGAAAAGAGAGTCATCCTAGAGGCAGATGTTGGTGGGCTTAGCTGACTGTGAGACACAGAGTGCCATTTTCCTCTATTCCAGACATGACACAGAAACAAGTCTGGAACTATTGCCTGAATATGAGGGGCCTGAGCTCATCAGGTTGGCTCTCTGGCTTCCAGAGAGCCTGGATGAGACCAAGGTGCTGTTCAGTTCAGGATCCCAGCTGTGCCCTGGCCCATTCTCACAGTGCAGCACATTCTGTGTGTTCCCTGCTAGGGCAGCTGCTCTTCCTGCCTCTGAGAAGGCCGGGGGTGACCCAGCAGGGAAGCCAACCTCGTGTCTGGAGGCCTTTCGCCATCCCCTCTACAGGAGCATGTTCCTGCATCTCCTCCGCACCAAGTCTGCTCCCGAGGATACCCAGAGGAGGTAGGAGCCTGCCTGGAGTGTGGTTCAGCCATCCAGCTCTGGGAGGCAGCACTGGGATTACTGGGGAAGGCACAGCTGCTCTGAGCTGGAATGAGGTGGATTTCTCTTCCCTCTGTCAGCTTTGCCAGCACTCAAAGGCCTCGTGGGGCATGGGGAAAGGCAGCTGGGAGCAAACCTTCAACAGTAACTCGTTCTTTTGCCCACAGTCTGGTTCCACTTCGGCAGCTGCTGGGATCCCTGGCTGGCAGCCCAAGGGTGGTGCAGTGTGCAGAGACTGTCCCTGTCCTACTGGAGCTCTTTTTCAGGGTGGTGGCAGAGGTAGGCCCTTTTGGGGAGTTTGGTTCCCAGTTCTGCCACAGGGATATTTTCTTATGTGAAGAGCAGTCATAGAAGCAAAATTGTGAAGATGCTGCAGCTCTGAGAGAGGGGTGCCTGAGGGGAGGGTGGGATTGATACTGGCATGAACCACCACTGAGCTGGCCACTTCCAGAGAAACAGAAAAGCTCTGTGGAGCAGTGTCAGGTTCACTCTGTGCTCTCAGCCAGCTGTAAAGGAGAGAGATGAGAGCACAGTGAGTACCTGATACCTGCTTTGTGCACTGCTCCCTCCTACATTGGGCAGCTTCTCTCACCTGGCTGGTTATTTTGGGGTTTGGCTGCTAGATGTCATTGGTACTGCTGAAACAAGGGCTGGCTTTCAGTTTGCAGATGGGTCTCTGATAAACCAGCTGGTGGTGCTGCTGCTGCAGAGGAGTGATCAGCTCTATGAGATCCCAGCATTTAAAGAGGATGTGTACAGGTGAGATGAGACAGGAGCACAGCCCAACTCCCAGCCCTTCCTCCTGGCAGCCCAGTTTTGCCCCAGTCCCCACTGTGACATATCTTTGAAGTGTGCAAAATGGGGGCTGCACCTTCATCCCAGCTGGGAGCATCCTAAGGATGCAGCCCTGCGCCAGAAGTTTGCTTTGGGCATTATCACCACCTTGCCCTGGTCTGAGCTGTGCCGTTCTCTGTGCTGCAGGGTGCTGGGCTCACAGCTGGCAGTGCTCTGTGGGCTGCACCCTGCACTCGTGGTGGAGCTGTCCACAGAGATCCTGGAGTTCACGGGAGCAGTCAGCAACATCCAGAGCAAGGAGGCTATCTTCACCCACATGGTGAGCAGGGCTGCCTGCTGCTTCCCTCTCCTCCTCTCTCCTAGCATTAGCTAAGCTGATTTTCTATTCCCTAAAAATCCTCCAGTTCCCTTTCCGTGGCTGCAGGTGTGGGCTGTCGGCGAGTACCTGTCGGTGTCGTACGACAGGCGCTGCACAGTGGAGCAGATCACACGGTTCTTCGAGAGCCTCGAGGCTGTGCTCTTTGAGATCACCCAGCTCCGGCCACAGGCCAGCACCCCCAGCTGTGCCCCCCGTGCCATCAGTGTCCTCATGGCCACCCTGACCAAGCTGGCAGCCCGCAGCCAGGACTTGATCCCCAGGTGAGCACCAGCGAGGGGTTGGTACATGCAGATCTCATGGGTCCGAACGTGGGTTTGCTGGTGTGTTAATTAATAATGGAGTCTGGCAGCTGAAAAAGGGCAGAGGTGAGCTGTGGAAGGAGGAGGAGTGGGATTTATATGCGTAATAATGCTGTGTCACCTGCACTGGTCTGTTGGAGTTTACACACTTAACTAGTGACCTGGCTGGGTAAAAAGTTCCTGCCAGCTGATATCCATGTCCTTCTCTCCTGCAGGGTGTCCATGTTCCTGTCCAAGATGAGGACATTCGTGCAGAGCCCTGCTGTCACCTCTGTTTACTCTGAGGAGGACCTTGAGGAGATTCTTATTTGGGCAACTGAGCTCATGAACCTGCTGAAAATGCCCAGCGTGGCTCAGTTTGTGTTCACCCCGCCCGTGGCCAGCACACGGTTCCAGAGGGAGGTGAATGACTCCCTCCCTTTGGCCCTGAGGATGGTCACCCAGCTCCTGGAGCCTGCTCCAGGCTCCATGCCAGTGTGAGGGCAGGAGGTTTCTGGAGTAGCTCACTGGACACTGCTGACACTCAAGGCTGATGCCCTGACCTTAACTGGAAAAGAGGAACAAATGATTGTGAATGAAAGAGAGAACAGGAATAAGGAGAGCTCAGGCTGCTCTTCTGGTCTGAAGCTGTTTGTATTTGTGTCCTGGTGCCTGTTGCTTTTTTATCTCCTAAGCTTTTCTTATCCCTCTCTTGTGAGTATGCATTGAAAATCCTGGTGGATTTGTGTGAATGTTGCAGGAGAGTGAATGTGTGCATTAATACCCTGCCAGCACACCCTGTCCCTTTGGAGATGTACTTCTTCCCTCCCTTCCTCTGCCTTGTTTTCCTCCCCTTTGCTCTCTCTACACCTCCACGTGCTGCTGTTCTTGCTCTCTGCCCGTGTGAGCTGGACGGAGCAGGACTGACTCCATCCCATCTGGGAGCCCTCACCACTGGAGTGAACACGAAGAGATCCAAGACACAGCTGCCAGAGCAGGGCTTAGAGAGATTTATTGATCCAGTTTATTGTTGACACAGAGCATTTCTTAACATCCACTGTGTCTGACAGGCGCCATGCTGTGCTCAGTATCTGCACCAGAGCTTTATACACATCTCAGCTGTACATATTAACACACAGGGAAGTCAGTCCATCCCACTGCTCCTCCTGGGAGAAGCCAGCCCTCATGCACACTAGTAAATAGCAGGGTTTATTTACAGTCTGTTTCAATTCCTGACTGCACCGTGAGTGACACACAGCTCTGGGGCTGTTTGCCAGCTCCAGGGGTGCTCAGTGGGTTGCACTGGTACTGCTGGAACGTGCCAGGATGCACTGTCTAGTGCAAACCAAGCCTCCCCTCAAGCCCTGGCTGCAGGGCAGAAGGGAGTAAGGAGTGCATGCAGTTTGCCCAGGGGCTTTAGGCAGCCCATTTCAAGTTGTGTGGAGGATGACAGGCCAGCATACCTACTTGACTGAAAGTGAATCACCAGGAGCCCTGAGCTTTTGCTCACCCTCCTGGTGGAGCTGAGTTAGTGGCAGGAGGATGCACTGGGGCAGCACCCCAGGCCAGGGCTGTGAGCGTGGCCCAGCAGAGCAGCAAGGCACTCGTGTCTCAGAGAAGGTGCCTGGTCCATCTTGCCTAGAAAAGCAGCCAGGCTGTGTTGAAATCCAGTAGTGGAGCATTTCCCTTGCGTGGAGTGTTCTGGCATCTCTCTCCTCCAGCGACGTGCAAGACTAAGCACAGGAACCAAAACTGCAGCAGTGAGGCATAATTAAAGCCAACCCTGTTTTAGCATCACAATCCTCAGAGCAGTGTTGTTGTGAGATGCCATGTGAATATCTGATCCACTGCCAGGGCCTGGACCGTGCAGGGTGTGATGGAGGGCTTTGCTGCAGGCTGTTTTAATAGGGTTCGGCTAAACTAGGTCTCAGTACGTGTCTATATGTGGAAATCAGGTCGGGTTTATCCCGTTAATGGTGCTAAAAGCAGAGGGAGGACGGCGGGCAGGAGGCCGGCTGTGCAGGGCCCGGGCAGCCACACGATGGAGCTGAACCCTCGGCTGAGCTGACACCGGGGGCGGCGGCAGGTAGCACAGTGCTTCCTGGGATATTCCTAAGCGTCCTCCCAAAGGGAATCTCTGCTGTCCATCATCACCTGTCGGCATTTCAGCAGCACACACCTGGGAGATGCTCCGAGCAGGGCACGGGACAGGGTGGCCTTGCAATGGGCCGGTGGAGCTGGAGGGCGAGGAGCAGGATGTGGTGCCAAGCTGTCGTTTGTGTGCCTGGGCTGGTGGCAGAGCCGAGTGCTGCTGGGCTTACTCAGGTTCCTGGGGCACCAATCCTCTGTGGGAACATTCTGCCATCGGTCCTGGTGGCCTTCAGCCAGGATCGTGGTGCCAGAGCCAGGCAGTAAATCTGCAGAGCAAGGGTGAGGGAGTCCTTCTCTGCAGGGAGCTCTCCCCAGGACTCACAGGAACTGCTGGTGGTGTCAGCCCTTTGCTGTAGCTGCTTCCCATCCTGAGGCAGGGCTGTAGCCCAGCAGCAGAAAGGCACCTGAGCTAGTGTATGGCACCAGGGGAATTAACTCCTGGCGATGCATCCTGTGTGGAATCCCACTCCTGGGTGCTTGTGCTGCCTTCACCACCCCCAGAGCTGGGCACACTTCTCCAGCCTGATGTGCCAGCACCTCAGGTGGCCACTGCCACAGTGAAGCCCAGGCCTGCCTCAATGTTCTCTTCAAAACCCAAAGGTATTTCAAACCTTCTGCCTGTCAGCATAAAATATCACACAGGGCTGCCAGCCTAGAGGAACAGAGGAGCCTGCCTACAAGTCCCCATGGTGGGAGCATTCCCTTCCTTCCCCCTGCCAGAGGGGACAAAGGAACAGGAAAGCTCCTGAGAAGGACGACACTGGGTATAAGGTGAGGCTGGGCAGTGGATCAGGAATCATGCTCCCAGCCAGTGCAGTGGGAGAAGCATGCACCATCCTTGCATGTCCTTTCATCTGCTGCAGTGCAGGGCAAAGTGTCCAAAAGCACGTTGAGGGCTGTCGTGGAGTCCTGGTCCTCCCTCTTGCACTCCAGGCTCCCTGAGGTCAGCCTTAACCAGAGCTGTAGCCACAAGCTGCTGCAGAAGGATCCTTGTACCACAAGGACTAAGAGGAAGAGGAGCTGGAACTGATTTTTTTGGCTATTTCAATGTCCGACTTGGCAACCAGAAACCGCAGCTTTTTCCCTCCGGAGCGGATGAGGTCCACGGCACTGCAGGGAGCAACAACAGGGACAGAGGTGAGTTCTGGCTCCCCCAGGCTGTTCACAAAACACCCTCCCTTTGCCAACCACCTGAGCCTGCTCAGGGCTACAAGCAGGGGCTGTTTCTCCTCCTTTGTGGAGGGCTTGGCCTCCAGGCTGGTGGTGCCAGGACGAGCCCAAAGCTGCTCTGTGCTATGGGCACCTGGCTCTGCCCCTCAGCTGCCCCATCCCACCACCTTCGAGAGGAAACCTGGGGTGGGATGGGGCTGGGGCAGCTCTGCATTGCTGAGACCTACCTCTGCAGCTCTCATTTATTTCCCACATATGCTCCCCAGTTGATGCTCTGCAATCCCTACTCCAAACCCTTCCCAACTCTCTGGTGTCCTGTGCAGGTCACTCCTCTCCCTGCAGCTTGCTCAGGACTGCAGCACTGGCAACTCTCAGAGCAAAACAGCCGGAAACCTGGAGCTGGCAGTAAGTCCTGCAGTGCTGGTCCCACCCCAGGCCCTGTGGTGAGGTGAGGCTCACCTCTGGTAGTCTGCCCCGATGAGGCTGGTGCCGTTGACAGCCAGGATGCGGTCCCCGATGGAGAGCCTGCCATCAGCAGCTGCAGGGCTGTCCTCGATCAGGGTGCGGATGTAGATCCCGGGGGAGCAGAGAGGGGTGTGCTGTTGGCAGGGGAAGGCAGTGAGAAAAAAGGGACACAGAGATTTGTGGTCCCAAAGGGCTGAGCTGCCCTGGCAGGGTAACTCTCCCCCAGGGCTCACGACCAAGCCTGATGGCAAGTGGGACCTTGGAGATGTTTGGGAACATGATGGGGATGGCACTAACAGTAACAGGAAGGAAATGCAGTCCTTTAGTTTTATATCAACTTATGCACAGAAAGGAGAGGTGGGGGCAATCTGCTCTTGTTCAATTTAATTAAGAATAGAGCATGCTTAGCCTGCAGCCGTGTTGGGATGGGAGCTCTGCTCACCCTGTCCCAGGGCTCAGTGATGCTCTGTTTCCTTCTGACCAACAGCACAGTTGTGAGAGGCCATTTAAAAAGATGACCAATGCCAGATTCCTCCTTATGCAAAGGAGGAGCTGTTTTGAGCCTCCCTGCTCCTCTCTGCTTCTGCTGCCACCGCTGAAGGGTGGAGGAAGGACCTCGGCTGAGTCATTTTCCTTCCACAAGAGAGCTGAGCCTGTTTGCTCTTCCCAGCTGGAGGACAGCTGTGGACTTTGCATGCACAGCACAGCGACCTACGAGTAGAGATCCACTGAGAGATCCCTCCGTGCCTCTCTGCCCCCAGGAGAAGCAGCCTAGCTCCCGTGGGAATCCATCAGCTTCTTTGCTGGCTTTTCTTGGGGTATAAATCACACATCCCTCATGTCCCACTCCAGCCGTGTCCAGCTGAGAACTCACCACGCCGTCGATCAGCCCCATCCCCAGCCCGATGGGTCCCCTCTCCAGCTCCACCACGAAGACGTAGCAGAAGTCGTCGGTGGCAGAGCTGCGGCTGGAAGACTCCGGCGTGGGGTAGTCATAGGGGGTCGGCGAGCAGCCTGGCAGCGGAGAGAGCGGCTTACGGCTCTGGCACAGCCCAACCCCAGCCTGACCGCCCCGGGGCAGCGCCAGCTCTCGGTACCTTCGGGGGTGCTGCCTTTGGTGCCGTTCATCCCGTTCCTCCGCGCGTCCTGCAGCCCTTTGCCGGGGCCCTGCGGGGACTCGGGGCTCCCGGAGTCGAAGTTCAGGGGGGTGGTGGGTGGTGTCAGCAGGCAGGAGGAGTCCGTGGGCGCCGTGCCGCCTTTGGGCACCGGGCTCCTGCCCAGCTGCAGCTGCTTGAGCTTCTCCTGGAGCTGCGGCTCGCCGGCGGGGGGCTCGCAGGGGCAGGCGCTGGTGGCCAGGCAGAGCTGGGGGTTCCCCTCTGGCTCAGCACAGCCTCCCAGCGAGCGATAATCCTCCTGGGCAATGATGCTCCCCTGCGCGGCCGCCGGGCCCTCGCTCACCTCCAGCACCTCCGGCGTCGTGCATGCCTCTTTCTTAAGAAGGAGGAAAATGCTGTGGGACCCCCAGAGTGTGCTGTTCACCCTCTACCTGCACCCCACCACCCTGTTGCTGTGCTGGCTGCCAGATCCATCCAAAGCCTTGGCAACTCAGACACTGCCAGGCTTGTCCTGGCTTTCCAGCACAGGTCCCACACCCCAGTTTGGTGGCCGGGGCCGTGCTGGGGATGTTTACAGCCAGCCAGGAGGGGATTGCTGGTCAGGTCCCTGCTGGAGGATCCCATTGGAAAGGGACACTGGGGCAGCACAGCTCCTCCTGTGCCACTAGGGCTGGGTAATGTGGCCCCAGGGTGACAGTAGGAGACAGCAGTGCCCGTGAGTGCTGCAAGGAAAGGGGACAGGGTGGGAGAGATGGAGGGGACCTGCTGGAGGGACATCCTCCACATGGCAGCTGAGCTTAGCACCCGCAGCACGTATCACCTCCCTGTGCTTTACAGGCATTAGCTAATGAGTGCTTTTGTGCAAGCCTGGCTGCTGGGGACGGGCAGGGTGCAGCTCAGGGAGGACAGGGAACACGCAGGGAGAACGGGAGCACTGCCCACAGACATCTCCCCTTCCTCCCTGCTAACGAGATTGCTGGGAAGAGCCTGTCCTTCCAGCTCACCTTCCTGTGCCCCCCGGGCCGGGGGATTAGCAGCACTAATCCTTCCAGAAGCTCTCCATGAGGGCACTGCCACAGCTCCAGGCTGCAGGCAGCAAGCCCTTGGCACTGGGCTTGGAGGGGTCTGCAGAGGGACCCAAGGCCCTCCTGCCCACCCAGGAGAGGAACAACCCCCCTGTGGGATACAGGCTACCTTTGGGAGTGCTGAGCCTGGCCCCTCGCTGGTGTGGGGGCTCCTGCTCTGCAGGCTCCAGAGGAAGTGGCGGATGTAAAGGAGGTGTCTGTAGATGTTGTCATCCAACGTCTCCACCTCCAGGTCCACTTTGAAGCCCCCGCTGGGCAGGATGATGGGTGGGTGGTTGTCAAAGGACTCCAGCATCTCATCTGAAAGGCAGAGGGATGGAGGTTAGCACAGGCTCGGGCTGCACCCCACTTCTGCCTCCCAGCTCTCAGCCATGTACAGTCTCCCAGCTGGGATGAGGGATTTAGTGAGCTTGAGCCAGCAGGATCCCTCACTTGGGACAGCAGAAAAAGCCTCATGCACCTTGCATCCTTTGCAATATCTGAATTTTGGGGCCATGGTTATTACCCGTTGCTGAAGGTGCTACAGGACACCCAGCAAGGGGAAGGGGATTTACCTGTTTGGTTTGTAGTGACTGGAGCAGGCTGACCAGCACTCACCAGGCTGGAAGGTGGCTGGGCTCTCCTCCTCACTGGGCTGCCAGGCTGAGATGCAGCCCATGTCCATCACTGCCTGGCACTGGCTCAGCACCCGGTGCAGCTGCGCGGGGCTCAGCGCTGGGAACTCGGCTCGCAGGGATGGCCAGGTCATCTGTGCGAGGAGACAGAGCAGGAGGCAAACGGCAGAGGTGAGAAACTGCTTCCTCTGAGGAGCAGGAGCTTCCAAGGGGCACGGGAGGGAGAGATCGGGCAAGACAGAGAGAGCCAGAACATCCTCTCCTGCCCACCCACAGACCCTGGGGAAGGGCAGCTGGTGGGAGGTTGCAAAAGGGACACATCAATGTAGGGACCTCCAGACACTGAGCAGGCTCTCTCCTGCCGTGCCTATCCCAACGCCACGAGCCCCGGGCTGGGCATCCCTCACCTGCACCAGCTGGGAGCCGGGCATGGCCAGCAGGTTGGCCACGCTGGCGAGTTTGGCAAAGAACTGCTGGGCCAGCTGCTCGAAGCCGGCGCCGCGCAGCCATTCCAGGAGCAGCCGCACGCTGGCCCGCAGCTTCACCCCCTGAGACCAGTGGTAGCAGCCGAGAGAGGAGCCTGAGGAGGCAAAGCATCCATCAGCCACACCAGGGAACAGCCCCTCTGTCCCCCAGCCCCGGGTTAATGTCCCCAACATCCTGTAGCTGTAAATTCCTGGTGGTGGCTGGACCTTGCCTGGCACTTACAACGGGGCAGCTGCGTTAATGAGCGCTAATGAGCACCTCAGGCTGCTGTAGTTTATTAATGAGCTGCCCCTATTAACTGCCCTCAGTCTCGAAGGGGCAGTGGAATGGGGATGGGATCCTTGTGGGGTTCCGCCTCTCCTGGGAAGGGGGACCCGGGAGCCAGCAGCTGGGTCTATGCTTGGCTTCCTGCAGCAATGCTGAGACCTGCCCATCTCCACCCCCTCCTTAAGGTGGCACTGGGATGGACTGGAGGGTGTCCCAATAACCCAGTCCCCTGTGTGTTACCCAGTTCAAGGAGCACTGACCCTTATCCAGGAGCTGGTTGAAGAGCAGGGTGTTGGAGAAGAAGAAGAGGTAGGCAAACATCTGGGAGGTGATCTCGGGGTGCACTTCGTACTGCTGGAGCAGGTCCAGCACCGCCTGGTAGATGAGCACGACCCTGCGGAGCTCCTCGGGCAGCGGCGGGCTGCCCCGCCAGCTCTCCCGGCACTCACTCTGGAAGGGGTTGCACTCCAGCAGGGCGGGGAGCGACACGTACAGACACTGCAGGGACAGCAGCAAGCTCACAGCAGACTCAGTTGGTTGGGTTTTTCTATTTCTGCACCAGCCAAGCCTTTCTTTCACCTCCTCAAGCCAAGCAAACCCTGCTGCAGCAAGGGGCTGCTCCTATTCACCCCTACCTCCACGGGCTCCAGCGTTGTGCAAAAGTTCAAAAATTTGTAAAAATTAACACATTGGTCACTTTTAGCAGTTGGAAGAGATGGCGCGTGACGCCAGCTAAAATCTACAAAACCTAATGTGAACCAGGACAGCAACCAATCGGTTGGGCACGAGGATGAGAGAAAATTCAGGACCGATGGGGATGATTTTCCACATTGCTTTAACGGGAGAGCAGCGCTCTGCATTCACTCCTGCCAGGGCAAAGGGGAGGGCGCAGGGGAGGAAGGTGCTGCTGCAGGAGCAGCCCCCGTGTCCCCGTGTGCCGGTGCCAGCGGCCGGGGAGCCGTCCTGCACAGGGCAGCCTTTCTGTGCCTCACACTGCCCGCTCTGTTCCCCGCTGCCGCCCGGCTCCCGCGGGCCAGGGGCCCCTTTCCATCACGCCCTGAATCACACCATTATGCCGCGCTGGCCCGAGCCAAGCAGCCCTCCCCAAACACCTCCCCCGAGCCGCTGCACTGCAGACAAGGAAACACGCCGCAGTAATTCAATACTTTTCCTGGGCTGCGACCAAAAAAAATCGGGGCACTTCAGCCCGAAGGAAAACACCTCAGCGTGGTGCAGCTGCCAAGGAGTAAGAGCTTCACAAAACCTCTCCCGCACAGCCCTGGGGATGCTCGTGCTGGCCCCGTGTGACGCTGTACCTTGGAGATGTAGTAGACACACTGCTGGAAGGTGTACATGATCACCTCCTCCAGCACCGTCATCGCCTCCTCGCTGGCCGTGATGGTCGAGGAGAACAGAGACTCCTTGGAGCCTGCGGGGAGGAGAGGAGGATGGGGGAGCAAACCTGCAGCAGCAAGGCCCCCAAACTCCCACGGTGTGGGTCATTAGAATTTCCAGGTTTGTATCACCCCCACGGAATCCCTCGGCAGGGCAGAGGCTCCTCTGCCATCCCCCACAGCTCCCATCACAGCTGGCAGCTCGGGGCTGCACCTTCCTTCCAGCACCTGCCGAAGAACATTTTAACTTTTTGCATAGACCAGAAAGTTTCTGAGGCTGGTTTAATACCTTTTTATCTTTTTTTTCTTTTGCTGGCATTAACACAGGCTCACCAGTGAGCAGTTCTGCCTGGCTACCTGCACATCCAGGCGGAGGAAAGCCCCCCAGGGCATTAACCACAAGCTGCTGTGGTGGCAGGGGATACTTGTGTGTGAACACAACACAAGCTGGCTCTGGAGCAGGCAGGATGTGAGGCTGCTCCTCCCACACATTTCCCCAGCCCACAGCACAGAGATGTCCCTGCTGATGAGGATTATGGAGGGTTAATGGAGCATCTCGAGGGCACTGACCCCCACCTGTGACTGGGGATTAGCAGAGCAGAGTTGCTCCAGCAGGAAAAACAGGCAGGATGCTGCATGCTGACTTACCTTTGATGTCCAGCTCTTCCTCCATGCTCTGGATGTAGGTGGGTGATTTCTGCTGGACAAAGTAGAGGATCTCGATGGCGTTGGCCATCCAGAAGATGATGTGCTGCAGGTCTGGGAGAAGGTCTGTGATGGTGAAGCGGGACAGGGTGGCAGGGTCCTGGCTGGGGAGACACAGAAGCTGTTACACCTGCTGCTCCTCAGCATCCCCATTCAGGCTTTTGAGGGGATTTTTTGGGGAGAGAAAACATCCAGGCCGGGGCAATGCCAGAGTGGTTTCACATCCCCTCACCCCTAAGCCCAGCATTCCCCTTAGAAAGACCCATTACAAGGAAAAATTCAGTGGTTTCTGCTCTATGGGGTGGCAATGGGGACTCTGTGGGGACCAGGCTGACAAAGGCCACCTGGCCTTTGTGGGGTGCCACTTTTGGGGGAGACTTCCCCTAATACAGATGAACTGCAGTAAATAACACATGGCCAAAGAGCAGCTCTTCCCCAGAGGGATGTGCTGCTCCTGCCAGCTCTGGACAGTTAAACCCAGCTCGCCTGCCCTGGGCTGTTTAAAAATAAAATAAAAAGCATCTGGGAAATTTCTCAACTGCTAAACTGCTCTTTTCCTGCTGTAGGAAGGGCCTGGGAAGCATCCTTGAAGTTTATCCTGAAGGAGAGCTCACAGCAAGCACCAACAGTTTCTCCAGATACCGGTTTAGAGATGGGATTTTGGAAATGGCTGGGAAGACAGCTCCTTGAACCACTGTGGTTGTCCCAGAGTGGTGCTCCCAGCACTGGGACACCCTGTGCCACCACCCCTGGAGGCACACGTGCAATGCCAGCTCCACCTCAGCTGCACCCAGGGGTCTCCAGCATGAGGAAGGTCAGTCTCACGAATAAGGGATGTTCGTACAACATCACTGAGGGTTGAAGCCACAAGAGCAAAGCCTTGGCCAGGTCTTGGATCAGAGAAAACCCCAGAGCAGCTGCAGGTCCCGTTCCCTCCCGAGCCTTTCCAAACCCACACACTCTGTGCAGGCATCGTTGTTAAAGGACCAGAGAGCAGAATGTGTGGGATTTAGCAAGAAAACTCATCATGCATCACTGCTGACAGGCTGGGAGTGTGGTTTTACCAGCCACAGACTTCCCTCACTGATGGAGGAAGAATCAGGTTGAATTCTCCCCATTTTGAGGCAAAACAAGGAGGGTCACACTTACTGCTGGGATTGCTTTTCTGCCAGCTCCCGTGTCCGCTCCTGGGCAGGGAGAGAAGGGGAAAGCACAGTGAAAACCAGCGGGATGGGGACACGAGCATCACCCCCACCAGCACTCGCTGCCACCAGAGACCAAGCTGAGAAACCCCCAAGGAGAGGCTGAGCAACACCCCCACCCCACAAACACCCCCTCCCGCCACTGACTGACCCACACCGTCCTCTGGATCATTTTGGCCGCTTTGAGCAGCAGCTGCCCGAAGTCTCCTGGCTCAAAGTTGGTGGCCGAGTGCTGGATGCAGAGGCAGAGCAGGAAGGCGGGTGTCAGCTTGTGGTCATCCCCCCCGGGCTCGATGAGGGTCATGATGCGCCGCAGGAGCACATCCTCGGCCGCCGGCTCGAACTCCAGCTGCAGCTTCCTGCGGGGCGTCCTGGCGCCGCCGCCGGGGGAGGGACCCCGCTTTTTGGCAGCTGGGTCCTTCTCCTTCAGCAGGCTGCCACACGCCCCGCACACGTGGGGACCTTCGGGGTGCAGGGCTCGCAGCCTCAGCAGGGTCTGCGCCGGCAGCGGCTGCGCCTTCATGGGGTCCTTGTAGAGGAGCAGGTAGTAGAGGCCGAGGGACAGCAGGTCCCCGTGCCGCAGCACCACCGTCCGGGCCACCTCGGCGAAGTTGACAGAGATGCCAGCGCCGGCGATGGGCTCCAGCACCAGCTTCTCCTCGGAGCGGTGCCGGGAAGGTCGGAGCTTCCTGATGGTGCAGTGCAGGGGCAGGATGTCGGGGGCAGACAGGCTGATGCTGGGCTTGCTCGCCTGTGTCCTCTGGCCCACCGTGTGCTGCTCGCGGTTCAGCAGGTAAACCAGGCTGTCCTGCCGAGCGAGGAGACGCAGCATGAACCGGGGAGGGGGAGAAGGGGCCCTCCTCCCTGCCATGCAGTGAGTGCTGCAGCCTCCCGCTGTCCCCCACCTGTCCCCTTGCTGTCCCTAGCTGTCCCCTCGCTGTCCCCCATGCACCTTTGCATGGNCCCTGTCCCCCATGCCCCTTTGCATGGCAAAAACTTTTTTTCTATTTTTTTTTTTTTAATCTCCTCGCTGCCAAGCAGGACAGCAGCGATCTCTGCCTTGGGCCCGCCAATAAATGGGTACAGTGACTTTGGGCATGCAGTAAATGAGGCTGCTTTGGGCAGAAGGAGCCCTCCTTCCACCTCTCCCCCTCATCCCTTCTGCTTTTCCTTCCCACCTTCTCCCCCCAGCCTGCAGTGATGTCTGCACCCCCTGCCCAGGGTGATAGTGGGACCCTGGTCAGAGCATCCATCCCTGGCCCTGCCTTTCCCTGCAGCCTGAGGCAGCTCCGGGGACCACTCCGTGCCTCAGTTTCCCCAGCAGCACTAACAGGATGGCTGCAGTGCCGGCGTCACCCTGCCAAAAACTTGGAACAGCCGGATACTCAACGGGCACAAAGTAGCCATTAACTGCAAGAGCCGACCCTGTCCTTTGCAGTTCTCCAAGCGCTTCCAGCGCTGTTCCCCTTGCAGCCTCTGATTCCATTTGCCACCAAGGCAGCAGCCGGACAGGGGACGGGGCAGCTCAGCCACCACCCGCAGAACCAGGGCTCCCTTGGCTCGGGGCAGGGATGATGATGATGATGCTGCTGCTCGACCTTGCATCCCTCTGGGGCATTGCAGGGGGTCACGGCTGCTGCCTGTGCTCCCCGTACTTGGGGACAGGCTGGGGACAGACTTGAGGACAAGGCTGCAAAGTCCCAAGCCCGTTTCCTAAAGGATACTCATCCTCACCACCACCACCACCTCCCTCGACCCCAGCAGCTCCGGCCATGCAAGCAGCCCCGCTCCCCGGGGCTTTGGGGGCTGGGAGGGAAGCGAGGGTGTGCCGGGGGTGCGCAGGAGGCAGCGCGGTGCTTACATGCTGCTGGCTGTAGCCCTGCAGGAGCAGGAGGTGCGGGGACTGGTAGAGGGAGTACCGCATGCTGCTGCCGCCGCCGCTCCGCGCCGCCGCCGGGCTGCCGGGCAGGGTGGAGCAGTGCCTNGGGGGGGGGAGACAGAGCGGCGTTCAGCCCCTGCAGCCCCCCCGGGAGCGCCTCTGCCCCGCCGCAGCACCCCGCGGATGGAGGGATGCTGCAGCTCGGAGCGGGCACGGAGCAGCTGGGAGCCTCCCGGCGCTGCGCATCCCTGCCGGGATGTCCCCGGTCCTTTGCCCTCCCCGAAAGGTGACGCCAAGGCACCGGCGCGGAGAGTTCGGTGTCCTAATGCCACCGCTAAAAAGGGGGTGTCCCAGCCCTCCCTGGCCCCCAATCCTCACTGAATGGAGAGCAGCCGGTCCATAGCATCCCCCATCTGCCCTGGCCACACTGCAGGGCTGGGGGGGGGAGATGAAATCCCTGCTAAAAAGAAATTTCACTCAATCTTTGCTAAAAAGAAAAAAAAAATGAGCCTGGATTCGGCTTTCAGCCCTTCGGCGCTCGGTCGCCAGCAGCAAGTGGGAACCGCAGGGACCCTCCCAAATTCCCCGGAGCATCAGCCAGGCATGGGAGCTGCAGTGGAGCCCGGCTGCAGCAGGAACAAGCTGTAATTAACTTCTCCCAAGCATCAATTCGGGCAGAGCTATCTGTCCGTGAGACAAACAGGAGCCGGAGTGAATGAATAGGCCTGGCCGAGCTGCAAAAGCAGCCCCTCAGATGGCACCCCCAGAGCCGGGGGGTCCCCGTGGGTCCCTCCGAGCTGCGAGCGTGGCTTGAGCTCTGCGGGAGAAATAGGAAGTTGTGTGTCCGAGGGGTGATGCTCGTACCTCAGCCGGGCAGCCTCCTGGGAGCAGGTCACGGGCATTCGGGGAGGACGAAGAGAGGGAGAAAACCTAAAGGATTTGCTTGCAGGAGCAGCAGTGCAGCGTTGCCGGTGCAGCACCAGAGGCAGAGCCCCGCTCCTGGCTCAGCCGACCAGGGAGAAGCCTTTGGACAGCGAGATTTGGGGACAGCCGGCGGGATTTGGGGACGGCAAAGCAGAGAGCCTGGTGCCCAGGGCTGCTTAAAGGGACACTCACAAGCTCAGACCCAAAAAAAAAAAAAATCATCTGCCTTATTTGGTGAGGAATGGGCCGCTGGTTCTGAAATACATTTTTTTGTTTGTTTGTTTTAAATGGAGCGCTCCTTTGCTGGGAAAATCAAAGAGATGGGGATGGGGAGGGGGGTGAGACAGGGAGAAAATAGCCCCTGCTGTTTACATGCCTCGGGATTAGGGCAAGGCACGGCCAAGCCACCCCAAGGTCCCGTGCCCTGTGTCCTTCTTAAAAAGGCAATCGGCGCCGCTCCCGTCCCCATCCCGGCCACGGCGCGGGTGTGACATCCAGGGACAGCAACGAGCCCACCCAAGCTACCCTGCTGGGGATGCCAAAGGCCACCCCAGACGTGTCTGCAGGACACTCCAGCTCCCCCCAGGAGCCCTGTGCCCGACCCACATTGTGGAAATGGGCCAGAGGGATGAGGGAGGGCCGGGGCAATGCAGATCCCAGCCCGCGGGAGCAGGGAGGAGCGGGGCTGGATCCCGGGGAGCAGCTACTGCTGGAGCTCAGTGGGACAGAGCAGGGCTGCCGGGACTGGGGTCCTGCTGCCACCACCAGCCCCTTATCGAGGGCAAAGGAAGCTTCTGTATTTATTTTGTGTAGGAAAAAGCTGCTTTTTCACTGCTGATAGAGCCCCCGTCACAGGCTCCCACTAACCCCGGGGCTGTGCTGGAAAGATAAACACAGCTCTTTTCCTGAGCATAACAAAGTCCCTCCATAAAAATGGGTTAGGTTTTTTTCATCCTTTGGTGCTGTTTTGTCCTCCCAAGCATGTGCAGGTTATCTCACTCCAAAACTCAGTCTGAACATCTCCAGTGCAAGTGTGGCCAGGGCAGAGCCAGTGGCTGCTGAATCCACATGGAGATTGGGATGGGAACAGCATGTAAGGAGTTAAAGATCATCCCCAAATATCACATTCCTCCCTGGATGGCCAGGACTGGACTGTAGAAAGAAGGTGTGGAGTGTTAGGCCTTGTTAAAGTTTAGGGCTGGACAAGCTCCAATGATTTCAGGCCCAGGGGGAGGTTAACAAGGCTTGGGAGAAAGGATGCACCACTGATAGTGGGCACAGAGAATACAGAATTTACAGGCCACAAGGACATTTGGCAGGACTCCCAAGATAAGGAAGAAACTAATAGAAGCAATTCAGCAACTGTGCTGAATCAGCTCTGACTGGGTAAGAGGCAATCCTGGCAGGGGGAGATTGACACCCACCAACCCAAGAAACCAGGAGTGCTCTCTTCTGTCTTTGTCCCCCCTATTTTCTCTTTCTCTCTCTCTACCTCACACTGATTGCTAGTAAAATCTGTGTTATTTACTTCATCATTTGTCTCGTTTGCACCTCAATTTAGGCAGAGGCACCTCTCACTAATCAGATCCTAATGCAGGGCTGGATCACATCCTTAGGGAGAGCTGGGCACCCCTTGGGCAGCACCCACCAGACCCCACCAAGCTGCTGCCTCTAAACCCATCCTGCAACCCAGGGGAAAGCTGTTGGTTGTGGTGCCTGGGATCTTGGCTGGGATCTGCCTCTTTTCCAGCTGAGGAAAGAGGTTCACTTTTCCTGGCTGAGAAATAAATCAACAAATAACTCCGTGGGCCCCAGGAAAGAAGAAATGCTTTGAATGTACCCAGGAGGGACTAAGACCAGGCGAGTCCTTCCTAATGTAATTGCTCTGCAGACTCTGCAGGGAACCTTCCCTGGATGCAGTTGTGCTGAGGTATATCAAAGCCAGATCCTCAAAGGCACTTGCTAGAGCATCTTTTAGAATAATAGGCTTAAATCCCAAGTTTTTGGAGCTGTGTGTGCAGTTCAGCCTCCAGCCTCTTGGGAAAGCTCCAGGTCAGGACAGGACCTGGTACAAAACGGGGGTATTTTGGAAAATGAATGCCACTGAGATGCCAAGGGCTACACCTTCCTCCAGCACCCTCCAGTTTGGGGGTGTTTCCCCCACATCTCCATAACTGCTGCCTCTGTGCCCCCCAAAAGGGGCAGGGCTGGGGGCAGCAGGGAGAAAGGGGTGCTGCTGAGAGGCTCTACCTGTGCTGCTAATTAGTGCCATGAGGAGCCAGCTCTGTCCTCCCCAGTGGGAAGCAGCTAATAAACTAATTAGGATAATGGGTAACTGAGCAGATAAAACTCTTAAGCTATTTGCTAACAGGTCACGGATGGATGTGGAGCCTTTCCCCCAGCCAGTGATGCACCTGTGTGACCCCAGTGGTTCCAGTCATCCCAGTCCTGCTGCTCCAGCAATGCCCTGTGTGGGGAAGGGCCTGCAGGTATTGCCTGGGGATGATTCGAGCATCCCCCTGCTTTTCTCCAGGGAGCTGTAAGCCTAAAGTCCCTTTATTTTTGCACAGATGTTGTGTTTTCCACGCCAGTGCCTCACCACCCTGGGCAGGCAGCTGCTGCTCAGCAAGGGGACCTCTGCCAGCCTGAGCCTGGTGACAAGGGTGACCCTGGTGGAGAGCACTCATGGTCAATAGCCCCTACGCCAGGAGTTTTGTGTCTTTTTGGGGTGCTGGGACACAGGCTGCATCACCCATATTCTTTCCTGGAAGTCTGCAGATGAGAGGGAAAAGGTGATCCCAGCCCCACAGCATCCCAGAGCCACCAGCACAGGGTGAGACTGGTGACAGAGCCCCTGGTGCCACCTAAAGAAAGGGCTGCAGGAGTGAGATTTTACCAGGTAAGACACCCATGGGCTGTGTAGTCTGCAGAGCAGACAGCCTGACTGCGGGTGTAGCTTCTGTCTTGGAAGAGTTTGGTCAGCTATGAAAAATGCCCAAAGGTTAAAAAAATGGGGAATTTCCACAGCCCCACCCAGGAGTGCTGAAACAAATGAAGTGATAACGAAAGCACAACGGGCTCATTTCCAGAACCAGAGCACGGGATCCTATCAGGAACTGCTCCTCCATCGGAAATGACCCAAGGGTGCCAGTCCCAGGCCAGCTCCAGGCTGCTCCCGTGCTGGGCAGCCCAGACCCTGCTGCTTCCCCTGCCTGTCTGTGTGGGAGCCTTGCACTCCCACGGCTCCCAGCCCACCCAGGATCCAGGTCATGGGAAGGAAAGTTGCTTTCTGCATGTGAGGGGAGGATTTGAGGCCGAGTGGATGTGACCTTGGGAGCTGCCATGTGGCCCTGCCCACCCTGCGCTGCAACCAGCTGGGCTCCTGCCCTTCCCTCTGTTCAACAGAGGCTGTTTTTAGGGTTGCTGCTCTCCCAAAGTGCTTCACATCTCTCTGATCCTGGCTGAAGAGAAGAGCAGAGCATCCACATCCTCAGCCCAGGAGGAGCCAGGTCTGTGTCCCACATGCAATGGGCTGGGACCACCTGTGGGATCCCCTCCCTGGGCAGCCACAGACTGGACATGGTGAGGGTGGAGGTAGCCCTGTCTCCTCGAGTACCAGGTGAAATCCCAATTGAAAATTGCAGCTGGGTGGGCTCCAGCTGCCTGTGCTCTTCCAAAGGATGCCCATGGCTGAATTCCTTCACTGTGTGCCTGGGCTCCTTCCAGCCTTTGTTGGGATGGGTGGCAGAGGAGCTGTGTCCACCCTGGCATGGGACAGGTTGGACCATTTGTGAGGCTGCTGGTGGGGCAGAAACTTGGCTCTTCTTTGCCAAGCACACAGAGTAATCCTGCATCATCATCATCAGTTTAGTTCTGACAGTAACAGCCCTTTCCTAAATGTGTGAGGAACCACTCGGGGCCCATCCCAGCAAAACCCTGTGGCTGACACCTCTGGAGCCTGGTCCAGACCCCACTGTCAGCAGGTCTGACCCAGCAAGCACATTGTGCAAGTAAAAATCTGATTTTAAACCTTTCTGCCCTCATCCTCACAGGGCTTTTATCTGAGGGTGGGAGGAGAAAAGCTTCATTACTGTGTGCTGGGGTCACTTATTAACCTGCTGGTTCCTAATGATGCACTTATCTCCTCCTGCCAGCCCTGGCATCCATCAGGCACCGCTGCAGGGGCTCTCCTGCCCTACATTGCTCTCTCTTCATTAGCTTTTCATTTTCCTTAATTGCTCCTGCAGATTTGCCCAGGGTGTCAGGCCTGGGGGATGCCCAGAGGGAGATGGGGATGCAGGGGAGCAGGGAAGTGCTCTGCCAGACACAAAGCTGGGGATGCCATGGTGCTGGTGATGGGGAGAGCAGGAAGCACTGATGTTCTTGCCTGCTGCTCCCCAGCCACGGGCAAGGTTTGTTATTAACCCCTAACCTAGCTGGGGTAAATATTTGAGGTCACAGATGCCAAACTGATGCAGGAGAGCGTTGAGTCCTGCCTCAACCCTGGAGCCTTGCAGCCGAAATGTGGCAACCCTCCCACTTACACCACCCCCTGCATCCAAACCACACGTGAAGGCCACCAGTGTGGAAGGGCTTCTGGGGGCCCACTCCCTGCCCCACGCCCAGCTCTGACCTGCAGTGGTGGTGTCCACATCCTTGGCCGCCATCTCCTCCACCTCCGCCCTCCTGCGCAGCTCCAGCCGGCGCGAGAAGCCCTCCCTGGGCTTCCAGAGGTCCTGGATGAGCAGCGGCTTCTCGTGGTCGCCCAGCACCCTCAGCCCCTCAGTCTGCCACTGCCTGTCGGGGCCCTGGAAGCGGCCGATGACATCGCAGAGCGCGTACTGCCCGGCGCTGAGCTGGCTCAGCCCGTAGCGCTCCAGGGCCTCCTTCACCAGCTCCCGCGCGCCCGAGCTGCCCGTCACCAGCACGCTCTTGTAGTTGGTGCCCGCGCAGATGTTGCCCCCGAAGATTTTGAGGATGCCGGGGGCCGAGAGCTGGGTGGAGAGCTCGGCCGGGTCGTCCTCGGCGGTGGCCGGGGAGGAGGAGGAGGAGGAGGCGCGGTCCTTGTAGCTCAGCGTGCGGGACAGGACCTGGGAGAGGAGGCGGCTCTGGCGCTTCAGCCGGCTCTTGGACGGCGGGGCCATGGTGGAGGACGGCCCATAAAACATGGTGCGTGAGGTTGTCATGAAGCACAGCTGGGCAAGGGAGAGAGGAAGAGGGGAAGGTGAGCGGTTTGGAGGCCAGATGTGCAGCGGGGCAGAGCGAACAGCTGGCCACGGAGGAGCCACTGTCACCTCCGAGGTGACAGATCAAGGGAGGGCTGTTTCCCTTGTGTAACCCAAAACACCAGGGGAAAGCTCAGCCAAGCTCCTCGGCGCCAGCACAGTTACCCCTGGATGGATTTGTCCCTGAAACACAGCCTGGAGAGGTCCCATATTTCTCCATCCTGTGTACCAAGAGGTTCCCCCTTACCCAAGCAAAATGCAGTGGGAGGAGAGCAGAGCCCAGAGGGACTTGCCTGGTCAGGAGCCAAGGCATCAGGAGTTACTTTCACTAACGAGTTTACGGAGCAATCCCATTTTTTAGAGGTGAAACAGAAAGCTCAAGTGCAAATTCACTCAGTCTGAGGTCACTGCTAAATGCTTTTGCTCAGCTAGAGGCACAGGGTGAAAATGGGCTTTAATTAGCCTTTCTAAAAATGTCCTGACTCCGCCAAATCTCTTGGCTGTCGCTTGTTTGTGGAGGACGTTCAGGCCCAGGGTGGCATCGCTGACAAGGCTGCCCTTGTCACGTTAGCCCAGGGCAGGGCTGCTCAGGGCAGCCCTGAGTGGGCAGCGACTGCAGGAGATGTGGCCAAGGCCATGTGGCAGCTCCCAGTGCTCCTCAATCCCCTGGAATGGACCAGGAACCACAAATCACTTCTGGATTTAGGTGGGTGACACTCCTGCCTGATGTCACTGTCACCATCTGCTTTGAAATCCCATCCTGGCTGTACCTGGTGCTTGTGTGGTGCTGGTAACCCACAGCCACACCGTGACCTGGAGCAGGGGAGCTCTGGAAAGACAATCTGAGCCTTCCAGAACCAGGAGCTCCCTCACCTCCAGATCCATAACATTCAGGGACTCCATGCACGCACAGAGGAGCCCCAAAATGTCCCACCCACAGCTGTCAGAGAGCGTGGATGCAGCAGCTGGGCTGATCCAGGTGTTCCTGGCTGAGGACACGGGAGGTGCCAGCAGCTTCCCACAGCCCGACCCGCCCGGGCACAGCCGAGCCTCCGGAGCAAACTCAGCGCTATCAGGCAGGATGATGCCGGGCCTGGAAAGCCTCCAAACCACCATCTAATTCAGGAAAAAAAAGAGTGTCCCTGCTGCTAATGGAAGAGGTCACCTTCTAACCCAGAAACCACCTGCCAGCCGTGCGTGGAGGGCTGCTGCAGGATGTGCATCCTCCCATCCCACAGCCAGAGGCCCATGGAATGCTGCAGGTGGGGAAACTGGCAGCTGTGCAATCCTGCAATGCTGCTGCACCCCAAGTCACCCCTTTCCCCTCTCCCAGCCCCACCAGGGCTGTGAAAATGCTGGGGATTTTCTTCTCCCCAACCTGCTGGTTCCAAAACCTGAAGGGTTTGAAGGGCAGGAGTCCTGGCACAGGACAGCAGAGCTGGGGACCTCGTGCTTTATATTGCCCCAGAACTTCACCCCAACTCACTGGGTTCAGGTAAGGCTGCTCCCACCTTGCAAGAGGGGAAACCGAGGCAGGGATGGAGTTGGGGCTCTGGCTCCCCCCACATTGCTGCTCCTCCTTCTCCAGCTGAGCCCAGAGCTGCTGCTCCGGCTGGGGACATCCCTGGGGACATCCCTTGATGTCTGCTGTGTGACATCTCCTGGGAGTGCCGTGGCAGCCCCGACCTGGGGAGCAGGTCAGGGCACTGGCAGACAGGCTCAGGAACAGCTGCCCCAGGCCCTGCCAGCCCTCATTAACATTGACCAGAAGGAAAACTGCCCCAGAGTCCCTACAGAACCTTGTCATCAAGGATGCAAAAGACAAAACTTTGTCATCAAATCACTGGTTTCACGGATTTAATCTCCTCCGCCCTGAACTACCCCCAGCACAAAGGGAAGCCTTTTACCATCTGCTGGTGGCAAAATCATTCCTCCAAGCCCACATCACACAGACCTTCCTTCCTTCTTGCAGGTCCCTGCCTGGTTTTGAATGTGTTATTTATAGCTCAGCTATTTTTCTGCTCTTTCTATCAAATGCAGCTCCTACAGAGTTCAGGGGCAAAGACGTTTCACCAGGAAAAAATCAGAAGCCTGGATCAGGAGGAGGTGCCAGCCTGTTCACCCCAATTTTCAGCATCTAGAGCAGCACTGGTGTGATTTTACCAGGCACTAGCCTGGGTGACCTGAGAAATCACAGAGATCTCCTGGAGACAGCAGAACACACCCGGTCTTAATCCCCCCTGAGGACTCTAATGGATGGGATAAGATGATAATGGAATGGGCTCCTCCCACATCCGTGCAGTCAGGCACGCTGGACAGGGGCATCTCCCACCAGGAGGAAATCTCTGGTACGTGCAGGGATGCTCCAGCTGCCCAGGGACAAGCCAGCAAGAGTGTCACCCCTTCCAGCAGGTCAGTGGGACACGTGCTCCTGGAGACATCCCCAGCCCAGCTGAGCCCCTTTCTCACTGCAGGCCAGTTCCCTGGAAGGACACAAGCCTGCAGCTGTGGAACATGATCGTGACATTCCCAAGACTCCTTTCTCCAGCATCCAGTGGCTCTGTCTCTCTAACGGCTATGCACGAATTAGTCAAAACCTGGGATTGCCTCCCAGCGAGATCTGTGTCAGGGATCCCTCACCTCTTCACAGCCACACCACACCAAAACCAGTTTTTTTTCCACAGCCAGCTCTGTCTGAGCTCAGCAGAGCTGTGACAAATGCCCGTGGTATTCACGTGGCCACCACACGTCCTTCCATCACCACAACTGACTCCGCCACCGCCGGGGACTTCCCTGGGGCCTGAGGCTCCTGTGGGTGAGCAGCTCCTTCCCAGTGCCCCCACCCAGTGCTCAGGAAGAGCCTCTCCCTACCTTGCCATCCTTCTCACGTGCCTTTTTGCCTTCCATTCATCCTCCTTCTCAGAACAATCTTTGCCCTTCGTTGTGCATCATCCTGGGCAGGCGTCAGTCACGTTTCTGAGACAGGAGAGGTCCTGGGCTGCTCACGGGCATCAGCTGCTCGCAGTGTGGTGGGTTTGGGAGGCTCAGAGGTTCTGCAACATGTCCTGATGTTTGCATGGGAGCTACTGTACCACAGCTGTACCCCCTATAACCAACAGCACCTTCCCCATTGCATGGGAGACCGAGAAAGGACAGCAGGAGGAAGGAGAGGAGAGGAGAGGAAGCAGGAGGGAAAGAAAGGAAAGGAAAAGGGGAGGCTCTTAAACCAGCAACAGCCCTGTGACCTTTATCTCTTTCTCCTAACCACACGTGTCCCCAGGGATGCTCTGACTCACAGGTGGACAAGTGAGCCCTGGACCAGCTCCTCTCCCCCAGCAGCCACAGCATCCTGGGATGCTCACGGAGATTTGTTTTCCTGACTCTCAGTCTGTTTTGCTGGACGTCAAGAAGAGCCACCAAGCACTGTCCCCTCACCTTCCCACCACAGATCTGCAAGAATACAACCACTAGAGACCAAGGGACAAAGCTAAAGAAGCACCTGCCAAGTGCCACCAGGGATTTCACGGGTGCTCCTCAGGAAGAGCCATCAGGTCACAAGGAGTGCTCTTTTCCATGGCTCCACTGTGATTAAAGATAAATGCATCATCCTCTAATTAAATCACCTAATCAGGGCCTCGGTGTGGTTTGATCCAGTCCCTCTTGCTGGCCCAGCCTCGGGGCTGTGGGAGAAACTCTGTGAGTTGTGATGTGAAAGGCAAAGAGGTGCTGATCCCACCTCTGCTGCTCCACGTCTCTTCCGATGATTAATTGCTCCTCCTGGTAAAATATTTATGCCTTATTTCCAACGTGTCTGCCCTCAGCTGCCAGATATTGATTCTTGCCATCTTTTCTGTGCTCAATTAACGAGCCACCACGTATCTTCTCCTCTGCGAGAGTATTTAGATGCTTTTGCCAAGCCCTCCTCTTTCCTCTTTGATTTGATTTATGAGTGGACTCACTGGATGGCCTCCTCCTCTCCAGCTGCAAGACCCTTTCTGCAGCCCCTTGGTCCTTTCCTCTCGGGCTCCACATCTCCTCTGCTGAGAAGGGAAGACTGGATTTGGCTGCCATAAGCCCAAATTTAGTTCTGACCAGAAAAGCAAATAACTGCTATTTTTTTTCCCCAGAGACCAATTTCATATTATCCTGAAAATTTTCAATTCTCCAGTGCAGAAATGGGGACAGACAAGCAGCCACTCCCTAAATGCTGCCTGGTGAACCCCTGTGCTGCCTCTCCCAGCATCTGCAGGCAGCTCCAGCTGAAAATTTACCATCCGGATTAGGGACAGGAAACCACGTACAGCCACAGTTATTATTTTTGGGTGTAAAAGATTTCCATGTTCCATTCTGCTCCAGTTAGGAGATGCCTTTCGCTCACTCAGCTTACCCGGATTTGTGCAAACCATTAACACTCAGCTGCTCTGGGTCAGATCCAGGTTTTTCCAGAAATCATTTCCATCTCCTTTCTTCCAGATTAGTGATAAAAACACCAATTCCATGTTACCAGCTAGCAGTGCCCAGCAGTGATAATCTCCCTGATAACTGCCTTGGAAATGGATCACTTTTATTTAAAACCAGCTTTCCTGACACTGTGTAATGTCAGCTCTAAATACTGGACTGGATTGACTTTTTTAATACTGGAAAGTGCAGGTTTTTACAAGAATATCACCTCTCATAACTCAAATGCTTCTCCAAAGTGTATTACAGCCAGAGAGTCACCTCTCATGTTGGAGACTGAAATAATTTCTACTTGCCAGGAGTTATTTTCCATATAGCCACGTTGGATGGCAGAAATCTATTCCTGGTGCTGAAGTCTTTAATCAATTCAAGCCTGAGCCAGGTTTCTCCCTCTTCTCCCTGGGGGGATGCTATCAAGCCAATCAACCTGTAGCTACCAGGTCATCTTATTCCCTTTTGGGAAGAGCAACAGCACTATTAAAACACTTTTTTAATCATCTGGAATTTCCCCGGGGCTCATCCCGGCTCACGGATGGGTGGTGAGATTTCAGCTAAAACCGCCCCAGAACAGGAACCAGAAAAGCTGCTTCCTCAGATCTCTGTTTGAAATTTTTCTCTTTTTTTTTTTCTCTTTTTTTTCCGCCTTTCTTTTTTATTTTGGATGGAAACCGCTGGAGTTGCCGGACTAACGGCACCGACCGCAGCCTGGATGCTGCGAGTGGAGGGAGAGGCCGCTCCGGCGCTGCAATGTGGAACAAATTAGAACTCGGAGAGCAAAGGAAATGAGAACGCCCTGGACGCGGTGGCTTTGACGTGAACCCCTCAGCTCCAAATCCTGCCCCTCAGCTCCAAATCCTGCCCTTCTGCGGATCCCATCCCCGCAGCTGAGGCTGCCGGGGCAAAACCCAAACCCCTCCGCTCTGACTGGAGCCCCCTCGCCCCGTCCCTTCCTTTCGGGCTCAAGTCTCGGCTCCAGAGCCCAGCCCTTCCTTGTGCGAGTTTTATCCATCTAATCTAGGGGCAGGTCGGAGGCTGGTGATGTCCGTGGCTCTGTCGGTGCCGTCTTTAGCCGGATCAGGGTGGGTAAACTCCTTACCACGCTATTATTAGCAGCGGGCACCCTGCAGTAGCCTGGACCCCGCGGCCCCGGGGCTGCTCAAACAGGATGGAAAGGCAGCCCCGGTCCCACAAACACGAGCAGCTTGTCCCAAAGGCATCTATCGCTCCACAAACATTGTAACAGTCTCGGACCTCATTCCAGCAGGTTTTTTTTTCTTGTTTTTTTGTTGGTTTTTTTCTTCTGTTTTTCCCCCCTGTAATTATTTTGCAGGGTCTTTTGAGCCGCCAACGTGCACCAGCTCTCTGATAATGCACCAGTGCAAATGCCAGCCCTCTGCCCCGGCAGCCCTATTCACACACCCCAGAAACACTGCACAAAGAGCACTTGCTTTCTGCTGCCTCCTGAGCTCCACAGTCTCCGTAGGCTGCCTAATTATAAGATCTTAGCAATAATTTTTTTTTTTTTTTCCAGCGATAATTAACTGGTCCTGGAGAGAGCTGAAAATAAGCACTTCCCAAGCAAGTAGCAAACTCCCCTGAGTTTTCTCTGCTAAAGTTACAACTCAGCATGAAACTGCTCCAGCCTCACAGGGACACAGATCACCTCAGCACCTCCCTGCCACGGCCTGGGATGCCACCACAGTCGCAGGCAGCTGAATACAGGTGAAATGTCGGGACAGCAGCGGGATCCCAAGGGTTGTGCAAGCGGACAAGGATCCCACGCAACGGGGAGAGGGATCCCAAGGGGTACGGAATGAGGACAGGGATCCCAAGGGGTATAGAATGGGGACAGGGATCCCAGGGAGCGTGCGAGGGGCAGAAGCCCAAGGGGCGTGCGACGGGGAGAAGGATCCCAAGGAGCGTGCAGCGGGGAGACGGATCCTGAGGGGTACGGAATGGGAACAAGGATTCCAAGGAGAGTTCAGTGGGGAGAAGGAGCCCAAGGGGTACGGAATGGGGAGGATCCCAAGGGATGTGCGACGGGACGCGGACCCCAGGGACAGGCGGCGTGGGGAAGGCTCCCCGTGTGCCCGGCCGTGGGACAGGGACCCTCGGGCGCTGCTGCTCCCGCACAGCCCTCCCGCCGGCCGTGCCCGCTGCGGTTCCGCGGGCAGCGCGGGTCTCCCATGGCAACCGGACAAGCCCCGACCGCCGCGCTCCTCCCGCCTCCGCTTCCCAGGGGACGAGAAACAAACGCTCCCGCCCGACG
>VZTB01014375.1:1046661-1069535 GCA_013397245.1 Thryothorus ludovicianus
GCTGGAGTGAGAAGGGTCGGGATTTGGGGAAGGGGAAGGGCTGGAGTGAGAAGGGTCGGGATTTGGGGAAGGGGAAGGGTTGGAGTGAGAAGGGTCGGGATTTGGGGAAGGGGAAGGGTTGGAGTGAGAAGGGTCGGGATTTCGGGAAGGGAAAGGGTTGGAGTGAGGAAAGGTCGGGATTTGGGGAGGGGAAAGGATCGGGATATGGGGAAGGGTCGGGATTTAGGGGTGGTCGGGATGGGGAAGAGGAAGGGTTGGAGTGGAGAAGGGGAAGGGTTGTGGAAGGGTCGGGATATGGGGAAATCGGGATTAGAGAAGGGGAAGAGTTGGAGTGGGGAAGGGTCGGGATGGAGAGGGGTCAAGATTTGGGAAGGGTGAGGATGTGGGAAAGAATTTGTACTGGGTAAAGGTCAGGGAGTGGGAAAGGATCGGGATGCAGGGAAGGGTCAGGATGCGGGGAAGGGTCGGGATTTGGGGAAGGGTCTGTACTGGGAAAAGGTCAGGATTTGGGGAAGGTTCGAGATGTGGGAAGGGGTCTGTACTGAGTAAGGGTCAGGATTTGGGGAGGGGTCTGGATGTGGGAAAGAATCTGTATTGGGGAAGGGTCAGGATTTGGGGAACGGTCAGGACTGGGAAAGGTCGGGATTTAGGAAGGGTAGGGATTTGAGAATGGGGTTCTGCCCCCCTCTGCCCCACTCTCTGAGACCCCACCTGAGGCCCTGCATGCAGTGCTGGGTCTGCAGCACAGAAAAACATGGACCTGATGGAGTGAGGCTGCAAAGATGATTCGAGGGCTGGAGCAGCCCTGCTATGGAGCCCTGCTGGAAGAGCTGAGGGTGGTCAGGATGAGAAGAGAAGGCTCCAGGGAGACCTTAGAGCCTCTTCCTAAAGGGGCTCCAAGAAAGATGGAGAGAGACTTTGGGCATGGAGTGACAGGAAAAGGGGGAATGGATTCCCACTGACAGAGGGCAGGGTTAGATGGAATACTGGGAATAAATTCTTGCCTGTGAGGGTGATGAGGTCCTGGAACAGGTTACCCAGAGAAGCTGAGGCTGCCCCATCCCTGGAAGAGTTCCAGGTCAGGTTGGAAGTGGCTTTGATCAACTTGATCTAGAGGAAGGTGTCCTTGCCCACGGCAGGGGTTGGAACAAGATGAGCTTTAAGGTTCCTTCCAACCCAAATCTTTCTAGGATTCTATGAAAACGCCAGGAGCGAGCCAGGCAGGGCTGTGCAGGCAGCAGCACCTCAGCTGCACAGGCTGGCTTTGGCCAAACAGGTTTTATCAAACCAGCTCCAGAGCTGACCTGGAGACTGCTGGGGCTGCACACTACAAACGAGTCAGGGGTGGATTGCTACTGCACTGGGCAGTTGTTGAGGTTGAGATGGTCACTGATGCTCTGCGTCCCTTGGTGAAAATGTCTCCTTTTGGTAAAGGGGAGCTTCCCTGTCCAGGGGTGCTCCAGTTGGGAAAGCAACTCTGCCACCCAGACACCCTCTGGGAATGACAGCACCAAAGCAAAGCAAAGTCAGGAGGCCTCCCAGTCCAGCCCAATTGCCAGCAGCAAAGAAATGATGGGCGAGGTGGAAGTTGTGGGTCAGGTTTCAGGGTGAGTTCAGCTGCCCCTGCAATCAGGAAACCCTCCCTGACTTTCTGGGAAAGCCGCTGAGCATGGCAGCCTGGGGGAACTCAGCCCTGTGTAATTATGGCAGAGAGGATGGATGTGCAGAGGCCAGGGCAGGCAGCTCCAGCATGGGCGGCAAATTCTCCCCCTCCAAGAGGAGCCAGTGCCCACGGGAGAGGCTGGCAGGGGCTGCTGGGTGCTGCTGGGTTTCCCTTGTGGGGTCAGCACTGAGCTGTGCTTGCCCTCTGCCCAATCTGCCACAGATTTTCCCCTCCTCCTCCTCGGTGGCTCTGGCATCCTTCATCCCCCTGCAGTGCCAGCCCTGGGGCTCCACACCTCGACTTCTGACTCAGCCACGGAGGAGGGGAAATGGCAGGGCTGGAGCAGGCGTGGAGGGCTCTGCTGAAGCTGCCGTGGTGAGATGCTGATGAGTCTTTCAGCCAGCACCTCTGGGCACAGGGGCACTGTCAGCAAACTCGCTGGTTTGTTTATTTATTTGTTTGTTTGTTTGTTCAGCAGCTGGCAACGCCATCCCTGCACCAAGGTGAGTCAGTGCTCAGCAAACCTGCAGTTGGTTGAGTGGCTCCTCTCCTCACCAGGGAGCAAAGCTGTGAGGGATGAGTCAGATAGAAAATGAATTTATTTCCAGGTGCTGCAGGGGAACTAATTTTGATTTAACAAGCAGGCAAGAGTGAGGTATCTTGAGTTTTTATTTCAATCCTACTCCACAGGAAACAATATCCACTAGTGTTATCTTCCTTACATTTGTTTGTATTTGACCCAATACTGTGTTAAATACAAAATACTGATTGAACAAGGATGGATGGTGAAAAACATGAGATGCTAAAAAGATCCCTTGAGCCCTCCTCCACAAACATCCTGAATGTTACAAGTCATTTAAAATTAGTATAAAATAGGAGGACAATCTGATAAGTTGCTCTGTGTCCCCCATGCTTTGCAAGGGGAGGATTTAGGAGCAAGAGAAGAAGGGGAGCCTCTCAGTTACAGAGAAGCCCACTCTGCAAATCCAGGCTGAAGGCAGGGTGGCAATGTTCCCAACAGAGCCCGGCCATCCCTCCCTGCCTGGGCATCTGTCCTGCCCTGGGTGTTCAGCAGGAGACTGAGATGGAGCAGCCTCAGAAAGGTCCTTTCTGGCACCTCCCTGTGCCTCAGGAGCCCTCGGGACAGATTTAGGGCCAAAAGACCACAATGGCAAAACAGTTTCTGAGATAAATCCCTTGGGATGAAGCCTTCAGGCAAAACATGGTGGTGGTCCCTGGGCATGCTCAGCCCCTGCCAGGGGATGTTTGCCTGTGGCTGGGACTGCTGCTTGCATGGTCTGACCCCAGGGTGGTTCCCGTGGGATTTGGTGACAGAGGGGGAGGAGAGCCAGGCACATGAAGCCAAAGCTGTCCCCATGCCCCATGGCTTTGGGAACCTGCTCCCCCTGACTCAGTGAAAATCAAAGCAGGTGCTTGTGAAGCTCTGGTTGCCCTCCAAGTGCTTCACGGGGTCCTCACACGAGCCCTGTGAGGTAGCTCAGGGTCTTCGTCCCCATTTTACAGCTGGGGAAACTGAGGCACAGAGAAGGGTAATGACTTGCCAGACAGAAAATATGGCATCTCCCATTCTGGGACCTCTGTATCCTGGTATTCCAGCCCTGGATATGCTCCACTGACTGCTGGTTACTCACAGCTCATCCTTCTCCACCTCTCCATCTGCAGCAGGTGACAGGGCCAGGGCTGGGCAGAGGCAGCAGCAGAGTCTGGGCTCACAGCAGCTCATTCACCCCTAACACCACCCATCACCCCAAGGGCAGCCCCAGCCCAAAGGCTGCTTTGGGGTGCCCTGGGCACAGACCCCCAGCAGCCCCACACCAGGCTGGGGTGCCAGCTGGGGCAGCTCCCAGAGCCTCCTCCAGGAACCTTCTGCCTGTGGAAGTGAAAACCCACCAGATATTTTTGCCAGCCTGGTGACCACATCCACCATGTCAGGAGGGGATGAGTACCCAGATGCTTCCTCTTTGGTAGTTTGCTGCAAAATGGCACAGCCCTGGAGAGCCAGTCCCGGGGTGCCACAGGCTGGGGGGGCCCAAGCTCTGCTCAGCTCCCTGGAATGCTGCTGGAGAAACAGGAGGTGTGGGATGGTGGCCATAAATCTCCTTCACTTGCCACACCGTGCCAGAGGCTGCAGCTGTGGTTAATCAAAGGCCAAAAAGAGGTGATGGGCACCTCTCAATTGATTATTTTGGGGGCTGATGGGGAAGGTGCAGGCACAGCCCAGCACACAGCACACCCTCCTGGCTCCAGCAGCTCTGCCAGGGTGTTTTGGGGAGCAGGATCAGGTGTGGTTTTCCCATTCTGCTGCTCCCAGCAGCTGGATGGATGTTCCATGTCTCCTTTTTCTGTGTTGGCACTGTGTGGCCGTGGTTAGGCATTCAAAAACTGAGCAGCACTAGGATCTCTCCATCACAGCTCACACCCAGGCTTTGTGTGGATTCATTCCTGCCCTGCAGCAATCCTGGGAATGCCAGAAATCTTTCCAAAAGTGGAATTAAATCTGATGAGCAACAGGTTCATCAGCAGAATGGGAGCAGAGAGGGCAGGTAGCTCTGTGAGCACAGTCCAAGGAGGTTCACCTCCCTCCCTCCAGGAGAAAGGGAATCCCCTGGAGTGGATGGGCTGACCCCAGCCAGGGAGATGCCAGGAGCCAGATCCCAGCCCTGCTCCCTGCTGAAGGCACACGTGCAGCAGGGCCTGGGAGCAGGGCTGTGCTCCAGGCTGCCACTGGCACCAAGGCTGGAGAGGAAAATCAAACACTCGAGGGAGGAAATGTCCATAGAAGATCCCAGGGATGTACTGAGTTGTGCACATAATATTGGCTTAGAGAAAGGGTTTCCCAGTGCTCAGGGACTGGGATGCCCTGGAAGAGGTTCAAGTTTCAATCTCTTGTAAGGCTTGTTGAGTATGGACCATCCCCTGAAGGACTTGGGACGGAGCTGTTAATGCTGACAGGATGATTTAGGAGCCAGCCCAGGTGGTGCAGGGGTGTCACCACATCCCTCTCCACCACTGGGTCTCTCCCCTCATCCTGACTCCTCCAGTCCCTTCAGTGGCACACACTAAGGACTCCAGTAGCCAAACCCAGGGTGTCATAGCCAGGGGCATGTGGGGCCAAGGTTCCCAGTCCTGTGGGATGCTCAGGACCAGGTGAGTGAACAAAACTCCCAGCGAGTGGTCACACTCACCCACAGCCCAGTCAGTCACTGTGTTCTGAAACCTTTGCCTAAAAAAAATAAAGAGTTCCCGAGGTTACAAGTGAAAAATATTTAAAATCAACCTCCGGGCTCTCCTGTCTGTGTGGGAAGGGCACCAAGGCAGCTGTCCACGGGGCAGGGGGGTGGATTGGGGCAGGCTGTGTCCCTCTGCCCTCTGTGTCCCCGTGTGCCAGGTGGCACAAACATCGTCTTTAAGGCTTCTACCGGGAGGTTTTGGTGTCCAGCGCCCCGGGCTGGTAGAGGTACCTCCAGATGGCATAGTAGTGGATGCCAGCCCCGATGGCCACGAAGAGGTGCCAGATGGCGTGGGCGAAGGGGATGCGGCCGTCGCTTTTGAAGAACACCATGCCCAGGCAGTAGAAGAAGCCACCAGCCACCAGCTCCAGGAGGCCGTCCCTGTTGGGCTGGGAGCAGGCAGTGCTTGGTGAGGCCAAGGGGGTGTCTGCCCTATCCCCACCACCCCATTAAGGCCAGAAGTGTTGCCCAGCTGCAGCTCTGGACTTCTTTGCTTTCTGCTATCCCCTCCTGTCCAGCAAGACAGCAGGGACCCAGCAGCCCTGGGAGAAATGGAACTAGATGATCTCTAAGGTCCCTTCCAAAACAGACCATTCTAAGACTCTGTGATCCTACAATTTCCAAATAGTGGAGCCCAGAGAGGGATGCACGTGGTGCCTTCTGGGCACCCAAAGCACCTGCAAAACCAAGGTGAGCCACATCCTATCGGGCATGGCTTTATCCCTCACACAGCCTGGAGACTGCACCAACCCAGCAGACACAAACTGTTCCAGGTTTTCAAATCCCTCCTGGGATTTGTCCCTCAGGCTGAGCCCAAGTGCTTCCCAGCAGGGGCTTACCATGGAGAGGATGACCAAGGCGGGGAAGAAGCCCATGATAACGTAGCACACCAGCTCCACCAGTTTGTACCTGCGACAGAGAGAGAGGCAGCTCAGAGCAGCACAGACGGGTTGAGTTTTACGCTTGTGATTTCCACAGCAGCGCTCCAGGGAAATGTACGGCAGTGCCACCACAGCAGGTCCCACGTCCTCATGTGGACTGGCTTGGGACATGGCCTTTGGGACTTTGAGACGATGTCTGGGGCCTTTGGCTTTTTATTTGGTGCCACCACGTGGAGGAAGAAACTCATGGCAGCAGGTCCCTGCTCCGTGCCCCGGTCCCACACACCCACAAGCCCGGGGCCGGCTGCGGGCACTCACCGCTCGTGGAAGAAGAAAACGTAGACGGTCCCGATGGATGCCATGATCCAGATGATCCAGCGCATGTGGGAGGCCCAGGGACCCAACTCCCTCAGGTTCAGCCTGCAAGACCCAGGGCTGTGGTGAGGAGGGTCTAGGGCAGCACCCTGGACTGGGCTCACCCCCTCACCCCCATGGCTGTCCCACCAAAGGCTCTTCCCAACTTGTAACTTCAAGAGGTTGAAGTCTATAGGATGTGAAGGTTTTGTGGAAAGGGGTAAGGTATGGCCTCGAGAAGAAGCAAAGCCAGAGGGGGAAACTACAGTTATTGGAACCAGGATGATTTTTTCCCCTTCAGTGGGGCCAGGTGAAGGCTCCCAGCCACCAGCAACTCACCAGGGAGCGTAGGAGGCAGCGATGAAGAAGTAGATCACCATCCTGTCAAACATGTGTAGGCAGTGCTCCACAGTCCTGCAGGACGGACAGATGGGTCACAGCACTGGGGGCACCTGGACCCTCTCCCCCTTCCCAAGCCCTGAGCAGTCAGGGATGATACCTGAGATGCCTCTTCTTCCAGGAGATGGTGTGGAAGATGGTGGAGACAATGAAGAGGCTGGACAAGCCAAAGCCATAGATCCAGGCTGAGATGGTTTCCCACTGATCATCAGAGAGGATGTAGAGGATGGAGCTGCCCAGAATGCTGGGCAGGATCCAGAACTGGAAGGGGAAGCAAATCTGCTGTTGACTCTCCATTTCCACTGAGCAGTGACAATAGAGGCTTCACTTTTCCTTTTAGGTGTTGCTTTAGCTTCTGGTCAAAGCTACCACGCATAAGGGGCAGGCAGGGTCCCTCCCTGCATGGTGCAGCTCCAAAATAGTTTGTCCAGAAGGTAGGGAGGAGGAGGAAGGCACAAGGAGGAAAGCTGTCTCTGAGTCATCTCCCAGGACTTGGAGTGGGAACTGTCAGCTCCCAAAAGAAACCCTGATGGAGGAGAGGTCCCTCCCACTGCTACACAGGCAGCCCCATGGGCACCTGTCACAGTCCTGGCTGTGAAATAATCCATTTTCAGGGAGCTTTGAAAATACTCCTGCCCCACCAAGCCCACAGCCACCTTCCCCAGGGACATGAGGCCACAGTGGGTGAGACCAAGAGAGATGCTCATCAGCTTCCCAGGGCAGGAGGAGGGAGAACATCCCAACCCCAGGAGCACACGGGGCACATCTACTTCATCACAGCCCTCAGACTCTCAGTGACTGCTCCAGGACTGAACACAGACAATTTTAAGTGTCCCTTGAGGTTCCTCAGTGGACCCCCAGAGACATGAGTATCATCCTCCCTCACCCAGGGACAGGGACTCACAGCATGTGTGGCACAGTTGGCTGCGTGCTCGTATTCCGTGGGCTGGTACCTGCAGTTGGACGGGACACGGTGGTTCATGAACCTGCAGGGAGAGAAACACACTCAGGGGACAGGGATGGAGCAAAACCCTTCTGGAGGGGTCTGCACAGGGCCACCCCCAGCCTGCAGCACTACCATGGCTCAGCTTTGCTCCAGCTGTCCTGCAGAAGTGTCAAACATGTGTACACCAGAGCACAGTGTTTCCATCTGGCTGTCCCCAGGTGCCAGGTCCCCAGGTGTTGCTCAGCCACGGCTCAGGCTGAAGCAGCTCCTGGGAACTGCTGTTGCTTGGAGAGCAGAAGGCAGGAGCCAGCTCTGCCAATTTCTGAGGGTAGAGGTGGGAAGAGCCCCAGCAACAAGGAGGGAACTTGGGGTAGTGGGCAGACCTCTGGGGGCCCAACCCATCCAGGGGTGACACCTTCATGTCACAGCAGCATACCCAACTCCAGAAAGGATATTCCTGCAATGCCTTTGGTTTCTGGGTACCACCTGCATCTACCCCCCACGATCCAGGGCTGCACATCCCAGCACAGATTGCCCTGGGGGAAAGCCCACTGCCCTCCCTTAGAAATCTGCACCTTTATTTCTGTTTCTCTCAGTCTTAGGAGGCATCAGCTTGCTCTTGGCATCCACAGGAATGTATCGATTGGGACCAACACACAGTGATAAAGTAGTGTCACTCTATTGCTAGGTATTTAACAACAAATTAAATGTGCATCCGGGATAATAGGGCCGAGCAAAGCCTCCTTCACCACCCTCTTCTGGCAGGAGACAGCAGTGGAGGCTTAGCAAAGGGAATGAGAAGCAGGGAAATGGAGAGGGTTCCCTGGCTCTGAGAATCAGGGTTTTTAAGACTTTTCCTGCTGTGGCTCAGGTCAGGACGGCCAAGCTGAGCATAGTTGCTTTGTGACCCTGTTTGTCCCCAGCTCCAGCACCATCTGCAGCGTTTCACAGCTGAGTTGTGCCCAGCAAAGGGGCTCGGGGGCTGGCAAGACCTTGCTGCTGGGTACGGGGTGATGCCTGAGTCCGGGATGCTTGGAAAGGCAGGAAAAATCCCCTCTCCCTGTCCCCAAGCCACCCAAGCCTCTGTGGACTCTTCTGCCATCTCCTGCCAGCCTGAGCCACTGGCTGAAGCCTGGTAAAACTGAGCCAGGATGGATGAAATAGCTCAAATGACAAGGATTTGGTGTGGGGGGAATTGTGTGGCCACGGCGGGGTGAGTGGCACCCCAGCAGGTGACAGTGACAACCCACAGAGAGTCCCAGTCCCCAGCCCCTGCCCTGCCATGCCTCTTGCCAGCCCCTGGCACCATGAGATAAGATTCATGGTTCTCATCACCAAAAAATGTCTGGAATTAAGAGGGGGAATGGAGGGGGCAAGCTCCCACTGCCCTGCTCACCAAGGACTCCCACGGGGTAAATTTGAGCTCAGCAGGGCTGGGAAGAAGCTGAGCATCCCTGGGGACATGGCTGTGCCCAGAGCACTGTCACCTCCACCCCAGGGACACCAGGGATGCCCTCCCCACCCTGGCCACAAGGCCTGGCAGGGCTGCCTGTGCTGGAGCCGTGTCCCCCTGGCAGCAGGACCTTACTGTCCCCAGCGTTGCCAGGAGACTGTCCTCAGCTCCCCTTCACTGTCTGCTTCCCTTTATTTTCCCTTTTAATAATAAGAAGGAGGGGGGGGAAGAAGGGGAGGCCAGACGTCCACATGACGTCACAGTTGCTGAGGAAACACGTTCAAGGCCTTTTCCTTGAATTTATTGATTTTAACAAAGCCTGTTCCATCTTCCCTCTGCTCTGGCTGGTGCTGCTCAGAGCAGCAACACAGAACCAATTTCACAGCCCCCTCCCCAGGGCTGAGGGGCACCCACATTCTTTGGGAAGGTGTCCCTGGGGTGCAAATATCCTCCCTAGCTCTGGTTCAGGGATAGAGGAGCCAGGAAGGACCACCAAAGCCATCCCCACATAACAAGTGCATTTATCTTGCTGAAGCCCAGAGCTGTGCTGGTGTGGTTCATCACAAAGTCCTGCCTTTCCCAGAGGGACAATAGCCTTGAGGAGGAAATTTTTTTTTTTTTACTTAGTGAGAGATTGCTCTTATTTTCCTGCCCTGCTTTCTACCGAGCATCATCCTAAGGATGGTGGGAAATGGAGCATCAGGGATGTGGGACCTGGCTGCACAATGCTGGGTCAGCCTGAGCCCCACTTTGGGGACCTGCATTGTGTTTAGGGGCTAATTTGGCACCTTTCTATGGTCCTCTATGCTCTGTAGAAATGGGAGCAGCTGGTGTTTGCACATCTCCTGGCAAGGCAGGGTGAGTCCCTGGCTGCACTTTATTTCCCAGAGGGGCAGAGGCCATTTCCTCCCCTGCTCCCCTGGGATTTTATGGACCAGCTCACGTCATCCCTGTGCATGCTGGCATGGATGTAGGGCAGGGCACGGGGAGCCCTGCAGCACTCCCAGCCTGCAGACAGTTCCCATACCAGCATGCAGAACCAGCCTCAAAGCACAGCTCCAGCCTGGACAGACAGATGGACACTCTTGGAAAGAGCACTTGTGATTCTTGGGTCTGGGAAGCCACAAGCAGGTGTTTACACACCACTAGGGGCTCCAGTGCAGTTCAGCAGGTACTGCAGGATGGCAAACTCCAAAAGACACAGAGAAGTTCAAAGACTGCCCAGCAGGAAGAGGAGGATGTTCATTTCCAGGGTTGGTGTGTGGGAAGCAGGGAGCAGAAGGGTTCCTGGGCACCTTCTGCTCCCGGTGCTGCTCCTGGCAGACCCCCTACAACTGCACGAAGGAGGGGGGCTGCTGAGGGTCTGACCAGGGGTTATTCACAGCAGCCCCAGGGTTTTTGCCTGCCCTGCTTGTGCCTGCTTTCCCCTGGCCCATTTCCCAGGGAGGGAGCCTGAAAAGGGCCAGTACAGCGAGCTCTGGCCCTGGAAACAAAGAGCCCCTTGTCCCTGGGCGCCGGGGCAAAGTGCAGAGCTGGCTTCCCAGGCCTGTTCCTTTCTCCTGCTCTTTCTCCCACTCTGTTGGGTTGGCTTGTGGTGTTTTTTTGGTTTTTTTTTTTAATATAGCTTTAAGGGTTTTTACTGAGATTTTAAAATACTTTCATCCCAGAACAAAAATCCAACTTCAAAAATCATGCAGATCTGCCTGGCTCTTGCTTTGCCATGGTGGGAAGAAGGTAAGAAAGGGATATAGTTAAAGTATTCCTCAGAGGGGCTCATCATGCTGAGGGCACCAAGAGAACCTGGATCAGTCACTCTATGGTCACCACACACTCACGCAAGCAGAGCTGTGGGACACTTGCAGGAAAGCTGTCCTCTGCACATGTGAGGGGAGTGGCCCTGAAAGAGACCCAAGCCAGGCTGCAATTTGGGACAGATGGAGTTTAGCCTTGCCTTTGACACAACTCCCTGGTTGGCCTCTGCCACATTTCTTCATGTCCCTCTCACTCCCCTTTCCCCTCTTTCCAAGTGCAGATAATAATTTTGACATCCTTAGGCAAGTCAGGGGGTGGATAATGTCAGGAGGGTGTAAAATCACCACTAAGATGTGGATGGGGAGGTGTGAGCTGGGCTTGTGCCCTTGAAAGAGCTGGTCCAACACCTGCCCTGCCATAAATCAGGCTGTGCATGTGTCTGTGTGTCTGTGCACTGTGGGCTGGGTGCCATGGGGACAAAGGAGCAGTCAGCAAGTCCAAGGTTATCCCAGGTGATACCAATCTCCCCAGAGCAGCTCACCTCCACAGGTTTCACCTGCAAATGGCTGATGAAAGGGCTGGGCTTGCTCAGGAGTTGGCCTAAAGCCCGTGGAGATGGATTTGCCCTCCTGCCCAAGGAGCTGGGGCTTTTCCAAGATGTGTTTCCTGCCGGGCAGCTCTTGGGATCTGGTTGTAATTTCTCCTTCCCCTCATGACTGGATGTCACAGCTGCTTTTAGAGTAACAGAGGAAGATCCTGCTGGTGGTCAGAGATGAAGGCCTGAGGAAGAATTTGCTGGATGTTGATCAGCAGTGGTGAAAAGTCCTGCTGGGGCTGTCCCTTGGTAGAACAAGCGTTGTGATGCCTGAGGTGTCAGTGATGGAGCAGATGTGTCCCTGAAGGGCAGACTGGCCTCCGACCCTTCAGTGCATGGCCTGGGTTTGCTCTGACAGCCCCGAGGCTGCACACCCAGCACAGGGCTTGGTCCTGGGGCTCATGCTCACGTGGGAGCTGCTGTGGTGGCATCCCCGTAAGCTGGGGCTTGGCAAGTGCTCTGCCTCTGATCCGGAATCTGGTAAAGCTCCAGCTGCATCCCTGGTAAGAGGCTTCAATCCCTTGAGCTCCTCTGTGGTTTGTAATTAGCTCAGTCCTGGGGAGTCGTGTGTGCTGGCGTGGAGCCTGGGTGCTGTTTATGTACAGCACACCACCACAGGGTTCAGAGGAAATACCCTCGTGGAGGGTATTTCCTCTGCAGGAAATTTCCTCGTGCAGGGCCACGAGGAAATACCCATGGCCCACCCTGAGCCCAGGAGATCCCCCAGACTTTACTGCTTTATCCAGCACAGGAACCCTGTGAAATCCTGCTTTTCCTTCCTACCCACTGACGTGGGAACGTTTGCCACTGGTTAGCAGGAATGCCAAGGCCAGCGCTGCCATCTGCAGAGCCACCCACACGGGCGTGTGCGGGGCTGTGTGGCACCTGCTGGCAGCTGAGCCCTCCTTCCACGCCTGCTCCCCGGTGCCTGCACGCTCCCACGCACACACATATGCTGTTCCTGCCTTGCAAAGCTGAGCTGTGCCTGCTGGAAGCTTGGGGGTCAGCTCCTGGGGCCAGGGGAGATGGGGCAGGCCAGTCCCTGGGTCCCTGTGGTGACTCCAGCCCATCCCATGGATGGAGGAGATGGAGCAGGACAACTCAATGTTTCCTTCTCTCACGCATCCTGGCACAAGGATAGGGAGCAGGAAATGGAAGGCTTTTTATCAAAGCCAGCATTTCCCCACCTTTCTCATGGGTAAATTAGCAGATCACCAGATTTCTGGAGTAACCCACTCAGATTCCCCTGGTGCAAGCCTTGCTTCCACAGAGCCAGTCAAAACGGGCAGCAGATCCAATCGTCATCCCCCACCTCATTCCTCCCACCCCTGCTCTGCTCATTGCCAGCACTCTGACGTGTGTGAGCACCCTGGGCTGGCTGCAGAGCATCCCCTGGCACTACACAGCCTGTGTGCCCTGAGAAACCATGAGCAAGAGCTGCTGCTGACTTGGGGATGCTCCCAGACAGGGCCCGTGTGCTCAGCCAGCTCCGTGTGGCACCTGGCTCTGAGCCACAGGCACAGGTGTCCCCTGAGAAAGGACAGAGGAGGCAACCCCCTGACACATCCTGCTGTCTCAGAGAGTGCAGGATGATGCTACTGTTCCCCTGAACACACCAAGGGTATGCACAATTCCTTTCTTGCTCCCCATCCTTGCAGAGACAAGCACAGGAGGCTCCAAGCCATGCTGGATGCAGGCATTGGAGCCCGGGCCCCCCACAAAGCCCATGTACACCCAGCAGGGCTTGGTTGGTGGTGGAAACTCGGTAGTAATTCCCAACAGAGTGCTAATATTCCCATCCTGTGGGCAGGGATACTCATTTTTCTCCCTAGCTCTCTATGTAGATGGTATCTCTAACTCTTCCAAGGCAATTCATGACCCTGCAGGCACAGCAGAGCTGTTTGTTTATTCACAACAGATGGGATTGGTGAGTTTCCCAAATTACCTTCTGAGCTGGGACTTCTTGTTTCCTTTGGTACTCATGAGACGTCCAACAACAGCTGATTAGTCACAAAATGACTCGGATGTCCCAGGTGTTTTGTGAACGTTCAAAGGACTGTTTCCAGAACTGCAAATCCTCTATTATTCATTAATTTCTTGTTTGGAAAGTCATTGTGCATGTTCCTTGCTGCCTTGCCTTGAGCAAGGAGTTAGTGGGATAAATTCTGAGCTGGCTCTGCCTGTTAATTTGCAACAGCCCAAGGTGGGCAGGAGTGAGTGTCACCACTGGATCCTGTGCCTGCTGGCAGAAGATTTGGATAGTTTTGAGGGCTGGAGCTTTCCCAGCCTCTAACCCTGGCTGTGACTGTGAAAAACATGGGCAGGTGACCGTGTCCCAGGTTCATAAAATCTTCCCAAAGCACGGCCTGAGAGACACAGCCAGGCTCTCATTTGGGATTCCCAGATGCTGCTCAGGTACAAATCGTATCTGTAAATTATTCAGCAAATGCCTCTGGACAGCAAAGGCAGAGAAGGAAAATCATGTATTTCACCAGCCAAGCATGCAGATAGTAAGATTTCCATTAGTCTTACTTACAACAGAGAGCAGGGCTGTGTCTAATGCTGCTGTGCCAGCCAGTGCTGCTCAGCACAGAGAGGAGGCAACTCCTTGCCCTGACCTGATGATCTCTTTATGCATAAAATCCTTTCCTCAGCAGCAGCAAAACTGGGCTGTAAACTCGAACAGGAGCACAGAGTTGACTCCAAATTCTCCTGAAGGTCAGCACTGCTTGGCTCATCTCGGTGGTATCTGACTCATCCACCAGGAATAGGACACCTGTGGTATCGTGTTATCATGAGAGGTTGCAGTGTTATCACAGAGAGTCCAACACTCTCTGGACTCTCATTGCATGAAAATGTTGAGTTTGTCACACCTGGAGAGACCTGATGTGTGTGTTTGGCTGTGTCTGCTCTGCCTTTCTCAGACCCAGACCTGAGCATCCATTCCCTGGGATCAGCATCTCTGAGGACTCGACAAAACTCCTCGTGCAGCTGCTGCCAGGCACCCCTCAGGAGTGAAGGACTGGAGTAAGTTGTGCTCTTTTCCCCTCCTTTCTTTGGGAGTTGCACTTGCTGGCATGGCTTTGTCTCGCTGTGGAGCTGGGGGTGTGGGAAGGGAGGAGGAGGAGGGGAGCCCGGGCCCAGTCCTGGCAGAGCCCCATTTCTCACAGTCACTGCCCTGGGCTCTGGCTTGAATTTCCCATGGGTTGTGTTGGCTGCCACCTCGTGAAGCTGGACACAGCAAACTGTGCCAAAGAATCACATCAGGCTGACATCCAACACCAGCTGAAGGAGGGGAAAGATCATGTGTTTCCCAGGCAGCCAAGAGACCATCCTTCCCCCAACAGCACAAGGCATGGGGCTTGGTTTGCCCTCTCAAGCACATCTTCAGTGTGATGGTCCCTACCTGAGCCTGCTGGGTGCCCCAAACCTTGCAGAGGACAGAATGGGGCAGTTTGAGTGGATATCCCATCAAAAATGCTGCTCTGAGGGTTTGTTGACTTCCAAATACCTGTCTCCAATTATGCACCCTGAGCTACAACAAGGAACTCCTGCTGGAGGAGGGTGTCTGAGTCAACCTGGTCCCACAAAGCAATGAGCATGGAATTGCTTGGTAACATCAGCTGAACCTGGTTTTCCCAGGCATTTTGGGGGCCTGCCCATCTCTTGGAGCAGTGCCTTTTGCATCAGGGGATCATGCTCAGCTGGGGACAGACTGGCAGGTCTTGATGGGGCTGGTGCTTGCAAGGTGAGCAGCTCCTGCCTCTCAAGGAGCTTCAGGCTGTGGTATCAACACTGAAAACGTTTCCCTTCTCACTGCTTCATCCCACGTGGGCTGTGGGGGAAGCAGAGCTCTTGGAAAGCATCTTGGAGTGTGTGGGAGCAGGCGAGGGCTGCTCATGTTTTCATGGCAAAGCAATGGGGAACAGGTCTTTCCAAAGTGGTTGCTCTGTCCAGGCTGTCAGCCTGGCATTGGTTTCCTTCTGTTTGGAGTCTGAACACCCCAGCATTTCCTATTCCTCCTATTCCTGCTGGTTCTCCTCTTCCTGTCTTGGCCAGAGATACTGCAATAGCTGTAATAGGTGAATGTCTCCTTGCTAAATCATTAGAGTTGGAGGGAGAAACAAGGAAGATCTTCAGAGCTGCCTTTCCCCAAATTCAGAGGATTTGGGTTTGAGCAAGTGTAGAGTTCAGATCTCCATCCCCTCACACTGGTGAGGAGGTGGCAATGCCTGCATGGCAGGCACAGAGAGGTGAGGACAAGCCTGGACCATGCAGGCCTACAGAGACCTACAGAGACCCCCACAGAGGCTCCTGGGCTGAGACATTAATGTGGATTTTCCCATCTGCTCCTCTTTGTGGTACTCCATGCAGGGCAAGCCAAGCAAACACAGTAAGATTTAGAGCCTCTTACATGAACAAATCAAAGGAGCTGCTATCAGTTTGTGAGGATGATTCAGTGCCCTGCAGCTCCCAGCAGAGCTCTCTCCACCACTGCTCCAGAGATGCTGAAGCTGGCCAGATACAGCAGCTTCCTGATTAATCATGTTTCCTTCCAATTACAGCTCTGGATGGCCAAAGTCTGGGAAGCAGTGTCTCCATAGGGAGGTAAATGGCAGCTCCATGGGCAGGAAGGATCAAATCATGTTTGAGTTAGAACTGGGCCAAAATGGGGTCAAGCCTGAGGTGCAAGGAGGGTTTGGTTACCAGGTCAGTGTAACCTGACCAATGAGTCCTGTGATGAAGACACAGCTTGGTCTGATCTGTTGGTCTGGGAGGGACCCAGTGCTGGGAGGAAGAGTGGATGGGGAGTGGAGGAATAACCCTCTGGTGGCTGGATAAAGCAGGAGGAGTCACATCTGCTCACACTTTGTGCTGTGCTGGTGCCGTGGTTAAACTTGGCTGTCGGGCAGGAGATGGATATTGCTTGTCAGGGTGCAGGTTGTGAGTGACAGGGAAAGCCTTGCAGCAAGTGTGCTTTGAAACTCCATTTCCCCACGGTGGCAGTGATGGAAGAGCCTCCTGGGCCCCACAGCAGAGCAGAAACCATCGAGTTTCTCATTTATAACCAGTGTGCTCAAATGGCACTGCCTTGCACTCTGCTCCCACCACGGGGACAGCCCCTCCCTTTGCTTTCGTCCCCTCTGCCCCAGCACCAACCCTGCACCTCCAAAACCCAGCCAGGAGGGATTTGGAGACAGCCAAGGGTCCCTCTAGCCCTGAGTTTTCTCCTGGCAGTTTACAGAACGTTCCCACATTGATCACTGCTTTTCATCTCTTTGTTCTCACACAACAGGTCTTTCATCACCACACTGTGTTTTATTTATTCCTTTTGGTGGGTGTAACAATGGCCAAGTTCCTCCTTTCTTGGTCCTCACTCAAAATTAGATAAAATGACATGAAAAATGAAGCCTGTTCCAGGCTTTTCCACCGCAAGGAAACTTTGATATTTTTTGGTTTTTTTTCAAGGAACACCATAAGCAAGGCCACATTCTCTGAAAAGATGTTGCAAGATGGAATCACAGAATTGTTAAAGTTGGACAAGACCTCTAAGATGGAGTCTGACCATTAGCCCAGCACTGCCATGTTCAACCCTAAACCACGTCCCCAGGTGCCACATCCACATGTTTTTGAAAACTTGCAGGGACGGTGATCCAGCCACATCCCTAGGCAGCCTGTTTTCATCTTTCCTCATATCCAATCTAAACTTCCTCTGGTGCAGCTTGAGCCCATTTTGTCTTATCCAGTCCCTTGTTCCCTGGCAGCAGAGCCTGACCCCCACCTGCACCCTCCAGTCAGAGAGTTGTGGTTGGTGAGAAGGTCCCCTCCAGGCCTCCTTTTCTCCTGGCTGAGCCCCCCACAGCTCTCTCAGCTACTCCTGATCAGAATTGTGCTTCACTTTCCTTCTCTGAACCTGCTCCAGCACCCCAACATCTTTCCTGTAGTGAAAACTGATTTAAGATGCTTGTGCTGCCCTGAAGGACACATGCCACCACAAGCCCCCTGGCTTCTGCTCGCCCCAATTCCCAGCTCAGAGCTCAGCTGAAAGAGCATCCCTGGCACAGAGGAAGAAGCAGCTTTAGGGTTTCTTTTGGGATATGCCCCAGCAGAGCATTTCCATAGAGAGCAGAGCTGGTGTGCAAGGAGTGAGGAGGGGACAGGGATTATCCCACTGCTATTTTTGAGCACTGGGCTAAGAGGATCTCTGCGATGATACAGGAAGCCCTGGCTTGGCATCACGTGCTGGGGACTTTCTTGAGGTGAAAGCCAAGGGAGCACCCATCTCCTGCTGCTTCCCACCCAGCCCTGGCACACAGTGAGAGCTGGAAGATTCCCTGTGGATCTGACCCTTCCCATGCCCCACAGCCCCTGCCCTGCATATGGGCACCACTCCTGCAATGCCTCGTGGCATTTAACGTTATCTCCAGAAAGGACCACAACAAGGCTGGAGGATGCTGGTGCAGGATAAATCAAGCAACAGGCTGGCAGGTGGGTTCTACTGGGGGAGGCTGATGTCAGTGGAGCAGCCCCTGATCTGCTGCCCAGTTCCCAAAGAGCCTCTGCACCCCTGCCATGGGGTAAAGCCTCCTCCTCTGGGGGGTACAGAGCTTTGCTCAGCTCCATTTCCCCCAGCTCCATCCTTTGCATGCCAACTGAAGAGGGAGGAAAAAAGCCTTAAATTCTCCATTTTCACAAGGTTTTGTACCGGGCACATTGTGCAGATCTGCTGGGTGCCTCCTACCTCCCCCCTAAGCAAAGCTTATCAGCTACAGCATCAAAACAGCCTTTGAGCAAGTGGCCACATTTCAGGCTGGTTTGGGAGATGCAAGCATGGATTTTCCCCATGGAACACCTGGAAGGAAAGGAGCTGATGGCTGGAGGGCGTCAGAGGATGGTCTCTTGTCCTTACCCAGCCCAGACAGACATCCCTCAGGGAACATCCTGCCTGGAGCAGGTGAGAAACGCTGTCACCAATTCTTTTGACACAAGTTTTTCTCTGGTATCTGCCCCTAACAGGACCACTGGGAGTCTGGAAGAGGCAGCACAGAGTTGAATGCCCACAGGAGCACTGAGGACCCTACACAGGCAGAAAAAACATCCCCACCACAGTCCCAGGGAGCTGGGAGCAAAGCCTGTTCTCCGTGCAAAGCTGAGCACCCCCAGCAGCCCCCCGGTGCCCATCTGTGCAGCACCCGGTGCCATCTGACTCACCCTGGCCACCCGGGGAGCAGAGGGCTGCGGGCAGACGTTGTCCCCGTGTCACCTGCCAGCTCCCTCCCAAAGGCCACATCTGATCCCGCAGCAGCGCGTGTGGCCAAGTGCCCTCTGACCTGTGCTCAGCAATCCTCAGGTTTCCCCGGCACAGGTAACACCGTGAGGTTTCCTGCTACACCTGAGCTTTTAAAACAACACCCGGCTGCTGCTGGAAAACCTCCCCGGGGATTTCATGGAGGGAGAGAGGGATCCACTGCCGGTGCATCCCATGGGAACCCTGTTGAGCCTGCGGGTCCCGGCTGGGGGAGACACCCCGAGGGGGTTTCACCGGGGGTGCAGCGGGACCCTGGACCACATCAGTCCCTCCGTGGGGAGTTTGGAGCCAGCTCTAGGGTCTGTTCCCTCGGGAAGGTAGGATCCTGCTCCCTGGGCAGCGGGAGAGCCGCGGTGAAGTTAGACCCAGCAAAAGGCAGCGAAGGCTCCCAAGGATGCTGAGAATCCTTTGGGGATGCAGAAAAGCGGGCAGCCGACAGCCCAGCCCGCACTTGCCCTGTGCTTTGAGGCACTCAGCAGCTTCCGAAGATCCTCTCGGGCTCCATCCCAGCGGAGCCGAGCCCGGGGAGGGCTTGGGGCTGTCCGGAGGCTCCGGCGAGCACCGGGGGGTCGGGGACCGCCGCACCGACGGATTTACCTGGCGTAGCGCGTCTTCTGGAAATCCAGGAGCCGGGACACGAACATCGCGGCGGTGCNAAACAAAGGCGACCTCCGGGAGGGGGGAGCCAGCCCCGCTGCCGCCCTCAGATGTGCAACGAGGAGGAGGAGGAAGAGGAGGAAGAAAAGAAGGGGGGTGGTGGGGGGGAATCCCTTCCAACTCTTCCCGGCCACAGCAACCTGCGCGATCTCCCTCCGCCCCCCGGCAGCTTTAAGCACAGCTAAAAATATCCCCCACCCTCCCCGCTGCCACCCCCGGGGGATCAAATAGCAGCAGATTTGAATTGAAAATGTGATTAAAGCATCGGGGAGGGGGAGAGCGCCGAGTGCCGGCAGTCGGGCCGATTCCCCCGGTACCAAGTGCTCCCCCCGGCCCCCTGCCCACGGCCGGGTCCCCCCGAGGCATCTCTGCCCGCCCCGGGGCAGCGCCATCCCCAAGGAGCTGGTTTATTTGGCTTTGCTTTTATTTATTTGGTTTTAATGTTTGTTTTTTTTCCCCGATTATTTTCCAGAGGCCCCAGCTGGGGTGGGTGGCTCTGTCTCAGCCCTATCGCTGCGTGTCGCCCCTGGGGGGGTGGGGGGCACAACTCCGGGACCCCACCATCCCTCCCTGCTTGAGAGAAGGGGGACAAAGCAGCACGACAGCAAGGCAAGGATTAAGGACCCGAAAATCAGCCCATCTCCCTCCTAAAGCCTTCAGGCCTCCCTCCTCCACATCACTCAAGTAGGCTCCTACAGGAGGTGACATCCCGAGGTACATCTGAGGTTGGGTGGCTCAGAGAGGGGGTACCAAAGGCGATGTGGGCTTGTCTGGGGGCAGATGGGCTCCATCCTTGCCCTCACTGTGCCAGGGACTGCAGGCACCCTCAGGCCAGCAGCTAAGGGACAGGAAAGGAGAGGTCGGCAGCAACTGGAGGAGCAGAGTCTTGGTCAGCCCAACACCACCTTTTAGAACAGAGGCTCGTGTTGTGCTCCTCCCGAGAAGGGTTGTGCTCCTGTGGCCATTTCCGTGGGAAATCGAGCACACATAGGTCTTCCAAAAGCCAAAGGAGACAAAAAGGAAGGAATCCTTTAATTGAAGGTAAGAACTAATCCTGGTACCCTCTGCACCCCCTTCCAAAAGCAGCTCAATCCCTCAGGGGATGCTGCAGGTGGGGTGTCCCCAAGGCACACAAGAAGCGCCCCAGGAGCCAGCAGCAGGTTCAGCCTTCCTGCACAATTCCCATTGTGCATGGAAGACACCAGTGGGGACCAGGCTGGTGGCAGCAGGATCCAGGAGGTGCGGGGGCAACAAAATAAACCCCATCTTCAGCAGGATATCTGGGACAGCCAAGCTCTGGCTGAGAGTGGCAGGTCCAAGCTGAGATGCAGAGTGAGATCATCTCTGAAAACCTCTCCCACGCTCTGCCAGTTAGCTGGAATTTAGGAATTTTTTCAAATTCCTTCCCCAGATGATGAGCTCTGGCAGAGCCTATGTCATGATTCTTGTGCCCTGCTGTACCTGTTCTATGGGCCTGAGGAGGAGAAGAAGAAGAAAGGACGATAAATCATTTACCAAAATAAACCCCATCCCCAAAGCCCCCAGCCCACAGCCAAGGCTGCTGGCAAGGGACACCTGAAGCAAACCATGCGTCCCAAAATAGATCCTGCCTCAGAGGGCAAAAGGCAAATTGAATGAAAAACAAGTTACTATTTTTGAAGCCTGAATCCAGTTGTTATGGCAACCAAAGCCTCGAGCATCGTGCTGGGGAATGGCTCCAGCCCCAGCAATACCTCCAGACCTGACAGACAGAGAATCACAGACAGCCAGGGGCTGCTCCAGGGTGGGGTGTGGAGATGTCCACTCTGGGATGTGTCCCCTCCCTGCCAGCAGCTCTCCTCATGTACTCTGCCCATGAGCCCAGCTTGTTTTTCTGTCTTCTCCCATCCCTGGTGCACTCCCTACCTTGCAAAGATCTGAGTAGTTGTAAGGAGAAATTCCAATATTCTGGGGTACCCTGAATACAGTCTGGGTTTTTTTAATGTCACCAAAACAAGGGGGTGTGTTGCAGAGTTTTCCTTTAGATGAGGAATGGTTCATGAAGCCTGGGGATGTTTTCTTCCTTCATTCTGATCTCCTCTCACTGGTGACCAGTGACAGGACCTGAGGGAACAGCTGGAACTGTCTGGGGAAGTTTAGTTTGGATATTAGGAAAAAATTCTTCCCCCAGAGGGTGGTCAGGCACTGAACAGATTCCCCAGAGAATGGTCACAGCCCCAAGGCTGCCAGAGCTCCAGGAACATTTGGATAATCCTCTCAGGGACAGGGTGGGATTCTTGGGGTGTCTGTGCAGGGCCAGGAGTTGGGCTCTGATCCTCATGTGTCTGCTCCATCTCAGGACATTTTGTGATTCTCTGCAGGATTCCTGCAGCTGGGAACACCTCTGGGAATTGTGAAGGGTTCCAGGGGGATCCCAGCAGTGAACATGTGAGTATCCACACCTTTGCAGTGGCGGCAGCGTTGGGCTCTCCTGGCAGCACACGCTGTGGTCCCATTTCCCCAGGGAGGGACATTTTCCTGCACGTGGAACTGCCAGAGCCAACAGGTATAAAAATCTGATTGAGATTAAAATCTGCTATCAGCAGGGAAAGTCTCCCCAGGAGAAAAGGAGTTTTTGATGGGTAGAAAGAGCTGCAGGACACGTGGATGTGTTGGCAGCAGGTGTGACAGGTGAATGTGGGGAGCAGTGTGGGGGACAGGACTGGCTCAGGTGGACATGGCAGGGTGGACACAGGGTAGCAGGGAGCTGGGGCACGGCCACTTTGATTTGAGCCATTTGGAGGGGTCTCTGTGCCAGGAGCTGGAGGATTTTTGCCTCGAAGGCTGGTGAGGGAGAGGGTCCATCACCCCACACTGCCCAGTGAGCATCACCCATGAACCAGCTGGCCCCAGAGGCACAAACCCCACACAGGGTGGCTCATATTTGTGAGAGTAACCCTTTTCTGTACTAACCCCTTGATTCTGATCCCTTTTCCAGAAATTGCTTTTTCAGTTCTGGGTGAGGTTTTTGGGGTTTTTTGTTGTTGTTTGTTTTTCTTGTTATTGGTTTTGGTTGATGGGATTTTTTTGTTTGGTTTGGTTTGGGTTTTTTGTGGGTTTTTTCTCCCTGCAATTCGTGTTATCCACTAGACTCAATTGAGCCTGGCTTGGACACTGCCAGGGCTGGGGAGGCATCTGCAACCTGTTCCACCACCACAGCAAAGAATTCCTTCTGTGTATCTATTTCCCTTTTCAACGCGAACCCATTACTCCTTTTCCTATTCCTACAAACCCCTTCAGGCTGCTCTGAGGTCTCCACGCAATTTTCCCTTCTCCAGGCCCAACAGCCCCAACTTTTTTTATTTCCCTTTTTTTCCCGGAGCGCGGAGCCCCCGCTCGCCGATCCGCTGAGCCCCGGGGCCACCCGGCGGCACGGAGCGGAACTGCACGGGCACGGGCGGGCCGGGTGCGACCGTGTGACCGCGGGGCCACCGTGACAGGACCGCGGTGGCCGCGCTCAGCCTGGGGGGACAGCGGGGGACAGCGGGGGACGCGTTCTAAGCGGGGATCAGCGGGGTGCGCTGCGGGTCTCCCATCCAGCGCCGGCCGCGGCGGGCCCTGCTCAGCTTCGCAAG
>VZTB01014375.1:1069622-1104600 GCA_013397245.1 Thryothorus ludovicianus
GGCCTGGGGGGCCCCGAGCGGGTCAGGCCTCATGGGGGGGTGTGGTGGGGACCCCGCCGTGCCGCCCCTTCCTTCCCACGGCGGGGAGCGCCGCTGGAGCCGCTGCTCGCCGGGGCCTGGGGCTGGCGCGGGGCCGGGGTCCCCCGCGGGGAGCTGGGCTGGGACAGCCCCGCTGTGCCCTCCCTGCGGGGTCGGGCCTGCGGGGTTGTGGCAGCGTGGTGCCCTCTCCGTCCCTCTCTCCGCCGGGTCGCTGCCCTGGGGAAATTGTGCTCCTGCTTGGGGGGCATCTCTCGCTGTTCCTGGGGGAAGGAAGGAGGGCTCCTGCTGCTCCTTGCTGGTGTTCAGCCCCAGCAGGGCCTGGCGTGAAGCCCCGAGTCTTCTAGGACGTGCAAAGACTTCATCCAAAAGTTCCTCACAGGTGTCTTTTCATACAGTTATTTTATTGTCACTGCTGCGTTGAAGCAGTGAGACTTAGGCTTGAAGGTATTTTTATGAGCCCATGCTACTTTTGGTTTTGATTTTGAAAAGGGGCCTTTCTCTGATCCTTGAAACTGCACTTCCTTGGGCTTCAGATGAGTCAAGCTGCACGTCTCGCAAATTACTTAATCATTGCAGCATATTTAGATCAATTAGTGCTTATTAGTTTTTATATGGGGTATTATAAAGCAGTATTTTTAATTTAGGAACCCCCTATTAGTTGGGATTGGTGCACTGAAGATCATTTAAAGAAGGATTTGACTGTCTTAAATACTTGAGAGATGAAACTGGGGAGTAAGAACTGAAAGAAATTGTACTCGAGAAAGGAGTTTTGTTTTAGGAAGTGAGTAAGAGGAAATGATCTCAGGTTGGCATCACAAAGTGCAGCCCACGTGTGTGGTGGAGAGTTTGTTTTTTTAACAACTTGTTCTTTTAGCAAGCAACAATATCTTGCCCTCACGAGGGAGATCTGTGCCTGTCCTCAGCACGTCCTGTAGCATATGGGAGTTGTGAAGGTGAGAAGGTTATTTCTGGTGACTGCCAAGCAGGCTTACATCACAGCAGGAGAGACTCTGTTTGCTTTTGTAGGGTTTCTTGGGGGTGAAGGGATGAGCAATTGGAGCTGGATAAGTTTGAGACAAGAGACTCTGGCACTAAATAAGTTGTGGTAAATGGTGGGGGGGAGCAGTAGTGCTCTGTGCATTTGTAAGTAAATCATTATCCATATATTGACTCAAGCCAGAGAACTTTTGCAACTGCTTTTCACATTTTTTTTTCAGTGGGTGCCTTATAGAGCTCACTCTGTCTCTGTCCGTGTAAGACATGCCCAAGTCTTGCTCAGCTACCATTCATTTTTTACCTATTACTGGAAAAAAAAAAACAAGTCATAATAACTAGAGGATTTGTCACCTCTTTTTTTCTGGAGTTTATAAAGGTCATTATATGAGTTTTTGAAGTTCAGCTCTGTTCTCCAGTGTGGCATCTCTCCATTTTTAGTTGCACCTGTAGCTTTGTGGAGACATTTATGTACCTAAAGATCACTGAGCTGTGACAAAAAAAAACCACTTAATTTGAGCAAGAGTTGCAGGTTGGCTTGAGAGCAAAACCAAGACAGAAATAAAAAGAAAACAAATACAACATAAACTTACCTATGTGGATTTTGGCTTGTGCACCTTGAAATCTTTCTTTAAGGAGTGTAAAGGTGATTCCTTTGTAACTTCCAGTTTATAGGGAGGGAAAAGGGACACCTGGCTAATGATTTTATTCCTCAGTTAGGTGTGCTACTGCACTACTTTTCCCATTTAATTTTTGTAAATAACCAAAAAATGTTATTTGATAGCTGGTTTGGGTTTGGTTTTTTGTTTGGATTTTTTTTTTTACTTGGTATTCTGATATCCATTGTGTCAATAAATGATTTTTTTTTTAAATACAATGATATATAAATCACCTTGAGATTAGCTGATGAGAATTTTAGTGATGTATCTTTTATGTGAGGCAGACCTTGCCCATAGATTTTTGCAATCTCAAGTTTTGGGTTGCTAGGTCTTTTGTGTAATTTTTGAATGTTTGTGAATTCAGATATCTGATGTAGAAATGACAGAAATATCAAAAGGCTCCTGTTCATATTTTTGCCTCAGAATTCTGAGATTAATTGAAAAAGCCAATTAATTTGAGGTAAATGAGGTGGTTGATGATGATGTGGAATCTCTTCTTACTAAGAGTGTCTTAAATAAAACTCCCCAAGAAAAGTAGTAAGTATAAAACCAGTCTTGCAGATGCCTTAGTGAGCAGCTTCTCAGTGAAACTCTTGTCTGATGTGGTAAGTGGCCCAAACACCCAAGCTGCATTCAAGTTCCTAAACTGATTAGAATTTAGTGGTTAAAGAGAAGTTTATTTAATTTTTTTTTCCTCTTTCCCACCCATGACCTCTCCTTTCTTGTATGAGTAGAGAAACAAGAAGGTTTATAGTATACTATTCTGTGTATCTAGATCACAGTTTACCTGGTGAGAAGAGCTGAAAAGAGCTTATTAGCAGGCACTTACACTTTCCCATGCTGGGCCTCAGAAAGTTCACCTCTTTTCAACTTTTGCAGGTAACTGGAGCCCTTCTCCAGACAGGCAAGGTAAACAAATGTATATTCTTTCAGGCAGTATATGAAAGACAAGCTTTGTTTATGTCTGCCCAGTCAGTAGAGCTCACATCATGCTTTAAGGTGCTTCAGTAATTAGAAAAATTGCTGACAGACAAAACTGGAAAATAAATGACATGGGCTCATTGTTGTTACTACATTTAAAGCTTTTACCCTGACGAGGTGCCAGTTCTACTCAGGCCTAGCTGTGCCTGGCTTACCTGCACAGCTGAGCCAGTTCCTTGTATTAGGAAAAGATGGGGCTTGAAAATAAGTATCAAGCTCACTTTTCTTTGGTTTTACATAGATTTGGTAATTAGTTACTCTCTCCTGTAGGAAGGTGAGCTTCATGGTGCCTCTCAGTCTTGGGAAATTGGATTGCTGGTAGTTAGCAGAATGTTGTCATCATAAAAGTTGCTGTTGCTCTTCCCAGTTGTTGCAATCCCTGTCACCTGAAGCAGATATCCTCCATCCTGCTTTTAGCTGCTTGGTTTTCCCAGGCTTGGCTGATAATCATTCATGGATGCCGTGTGTAGGGACATTGTCTCTTGGAATCTGCATTATTGCAAGTGTTGTCTTGCCTGTTTATCCCACATTGCCTTAAGCTTTATTTACATGAGAGTTTTGAATTACTGGCTGGGACTGGAGCTGTGCCTGAAAACACTTCACCTATAATGCAGCAGAAGAGGTTGGTTTGTGGCTTCTCTTTGATACAATGTTTTCATTAAGTAAAAACACAGAGAAGGGTATTTTCAGAAGATGTTAGTGTGCTTGTTTTGGACCTAGCCCTCTTCCCCAGTGAATCAATCATTGCACAACTTGGCATGAGTGGCATTCCCTGATTGAGAGGCAGAAGCTCCAACTTGCAGATCAAAGTGGAGCAACCGATCGGAATTCGGGTGTCCCAGCAAAGCCAGGCAGTGGAAGCTTGTGGGTGGCCTCGGTGCTAGTTAGGTTTTACAGCTCTAACAATGGCTACTTGGGAAGAAAAAACCCAAGTGCAGTTTGTATTACTTCTGGGAGAGCTGCTAAAACTGAGCACAGATACGTTTATGAAAAATTAAACACCTCACAAACTCGTAGAAGCTTTAAATCTCATAAGGGAAATGCTAATGGATTAGAAGTTTGTGACTTTTTAAGCAAAGCATAACTTCAGGATCCCAGAGCTTGTATGTATCTATATAACAGCTAAAACTTTCAATATTTAAACTATTGCACAGGTATTCTTTGGAAGTACTTATAAATGGTGCTCATTTTCAATTTACATATAGGCACTCACTTCCCTCCTCTCACAAAAAATAACCCCACCAAACAGCCTGCTTGTGAGATAATGCCAATGGGCAGACTGGAGAAGTTTTCATCACTTTTTATAAATAAGGAATTGTGTGAGAGCGTTTGGAAACAAAGTAGTCACTGCAGTTTTGAAAACAGACTCCTGATGAAAGAGGAAGAGGAAACCTTGTGTTTGGACTCCTAAGGAAAACACTGATGTGTGCCTAATTGGCAAGAATTCTTTTCAGGCTCTGCTTTTATATGTTTGTGGAGTTACACATGACATGTATCAGTCCATATATTTCCTCTTTCCAATTTAATTCTGCCCTTTATTTCCTAAATAAATCAATTTCACTATGAGCAAATGCTGCTGTCTCTATATGCATCTGGCAGGCTTTGTGTCCCAGAAGTTGGATTCCCATTCCCTTACTCTGTGATGTTTGGATCTCTGTAGCAAACTGCTTGTGGTGGGAGGAACAAGGGTTAGGTGCTGAGCATTCACTCCTCTGCCTTTGTTTCTCCTAGGTTCAGGTGTCCTTCACCCGTGATCCTTGAGGACAGGAGAGCTCTCTATTCCAAGGAGACTTTAAAGCTAAACACAGACCCAAAAAAGGAAGGACAGAGCGGTCACGGTCACGTAGCTCCTACACTCATTGAAGATAGCTGAGAGACACAACCTTATGTTTGTTTCCTGCTGTTGTTGCAGAGGGCACAGCAGCTGAGGGGGCTGCTCAGAGGAGCTGGTCCTCACTCTGTGACCATTTGGATGGGGATTTGGCCCAAGAATAGTGATACTTACTTGGATTGTGGACTTTCTGTAGTCCCAGCCTGAGTGTTAAGTGATGAGCAGGCATGGTCTCCTTTTGCTGTAGCAGATTTGAGTTTGTGGGGTTTATTTTAATACAAGAATAATGGGAAAATCTCCCGTGGGTTGGCAGAATGTTGCTGACCAAAACATTGAAGGTATGAAGTTCTGTAGCTCTTTTCCAAAATTATGACCTTTGATATTAAGACATGTCCGTGACATGTTACAGCAGATATTTTGGAGGGGGAAATAAAGCAAGGTACATTTCCTTAGCAATTCTTATGTCTTCATTGATTTTTCTTTTATTATTGTTATTACTATTATTATTTTCCTCCTCTTCATCATAAGCCAAAATGTTTTGTCCCTGGAAATTTACATTGGTTTTGAAATGAGATGGAACATTAGTATAATGAGACTGTATCATAATGAAAGTCGGCTTAATTAACCAGTTATTTAAAATAGTAATGACTTTTAGAGTCATGTTTATGCTGCAGCTGCAATTGATTTAATCTTAGAGAGAGCTGCCCTTGTTAGGAACTTTTTGATTAATGTAGAATATTTCTGATTAATAGTTAAGGTCTTCTGTGATATGGAAAGGGAAAAACTGGTTTTCTTCCTTCTACATGTATATTAAAGAAACAAAAGAAAACCTTAGGATTCTAACCCAGCTGAAAAAACTTGTTCCTAAAGAGCCAGAGAGATTGAAGCAGCTGATTTCCCACTTGAGGTGAGAGCACTTAGAACGAGTGTCAGCATCTTCCAGTGAGTGTGTGAAATCTCCCAGCACTGTTTGCTTGATGAGGATAGTTTTAATTATTTATGGGAGTCACTCTTGAAAATACTATCAAAATTTATGTAGTCTTGGATCAGGCTGCAGCATTATCTCTGCAAAAAGTGGATAAACACAGTTCCATAAATCATGGCTATATTGATAATTTTGTACTGAGGAGACAACCTTCATGATGAAATAGCTCAGAGTCTGAAGTGTGTAATAGAGGCTACACATAATAGAGCTAAAATTCAACCTGTGTATAGCATAATGTTAGAAGAAAAAAAAAAGGCTGTTTTAGAGAATATTTATTTTATTTTCAATTTCAGTTTCTCATCAGCTTCTGAAAATCAGTGGTTATAAAGCATAACACCTACACTGCAAAAGGAGCTTCTGATAAACCACAGCAGCTTCTTGTTACCCACTGTCTATCTGAGCAAGGGCTGAATGGCTTATTGATCATATTTCTTCCCCATATGCTTGCACATTTTTTCAGAGCTGAGGTAATTTTGGCTAGGTCCTTGTTTTGTGGATTTGGCCATTTAGATGGCTGTGGGGTGTCTTAAGGGCTTAAGTGTAATATCAGTGCTGGGGAAGATGGGAGATTTAAATCACTGTGATTATGCTGGTATAATTCAGCCTAGTGGTTTCTTATTACATATAAAAAGCCTTTATCCAGTAGTTTCATAAGAAGTAATTTAAGAGTACATTTAAAAAAACCAAACCAATAAAGCTAACCTTCCAAAAGCAAGACTGCTGTTCCAAAAGAAAAAGGGATTATTTTGCAGTTACAGTTGTACACTGAAATGGGTTTAATTATCTTGACTTGAACTGCTCTGTGTAAACAAATAATTTGTGACTTCCATCACCTCAATCCTGAAATAAATAACAAAAAAGCACTTGTCATGGATGGAAAGGTCCATTCTGTGCTTCTGCATTTTGGGTTCTACTCAGCCTAATGATTTTTATCACGTGCACAATTCTTGTTTGCCAATGTCTACAGCTCATTTGAGTGAGGTATGGTCATAGGACAAGAAAAATGGGTTTCCTTAGTGCTTTCAGTGATCCTGGCAGTAAAGCAGTGATTCAGCAGTATTCTGTATTTAAAGCTGTAAGTGCAATTCAGGAATCAGTTCTGCCTGGTAATACAAATAGCTGCTGTGTGGGGTTCTGCATGAGGAAATCATCCTGTGGCTTTTGTGGATCATTTTCTTTGCAAGGAGTCTTGTGACTCCATTTATTTTTAACTCTGTGGAGTGCTTGTTTACCTTTGCAAAGTGACAGTTTTCATGTCATTCTTTGTTAAATTTTCTTTTGAGGAAAGCAATAGATGCTATAAGAAAAGCTGACTCATTGCTTTGTTTTACCAAATTCGAGTTTCAGGGTTTTTTCAGATAATGTGAGTTTTTGTTGAGTTGTACAAAAGTAGTTGAGCAAAACCACTGAAGTGTCTTTGGTGCTTAATCAGATGGAGACTGCTGAACATACTGATTTTGTCTGAATGAAAATTAAATTCAGTATTTCTAGGGTGACTTGGAGGAGCAGCAACAAAATTTTGTTTTATGATTGCTTCTCTATCTTTAAGCCTAATATGCTTTTTTAATATCTTGGTTATTGAATCTGTGGAATTGAATCTCTTGCTTGCATGGTTCATATTTTAATTTGGAAGTTTAAACCTTCTCAAACATAATTTCCTAACCAGATTGTGCCAGTTGTATTTTCTTCTAGAAGAGAAGGTCATACCATCCTACAGAAGTTGATTTTGTAGCTTGATTTCAGAGGGTGAACTATATGAGGAGCAATTTTTAATTTTCTACGTATGCTGAAATTTAAAAAAAGACTCACTTTGGAGCCAGGAGTGGAAAATACAGAAAGACCATGAAATCTAGGAATCTTCATTGTATTCCAAATGCAGCCTTAATTGTTACTGCAACTGAACTGTAGAGAATCATCTTGCTGGGTTCAGAAAGGCATTTTTGGCAGGCTGACTGGCAGGCTTGGATTGGAGCCCTGTGTTGAATGACTTGCCACAATTTAGGGTTTCAAAATGTATTTTATTGGCATTTTCCTCCACGTCTCTTGGCAGTAAGAAATATATGAACTGTAAGCATACTAATACACTTCTGTGAAACTGTATTGACTGTTAATTTTCTTTATCTGTGGCATAAAATCGTCCTCCAGATGGGGAGGGAAAACAAGAACGAGCCATTGTCCACTGCCTTGATGTGTAAAACCTTCAAGACAGGCTAAAGGTTTTTCTAGCTTAAAATTTAAGACCTGCCTTTGACTCTGGCTGGAAAAGCAATTAAATGGTCTGTGAGCTAAGTGTGAAAATTGAGTAATGGAGGAAAGAAGGGGTTTTAGTGAGTTTTTTAATGTTCTGCTATTGTTCAATCTGTTTAACATCAGTGACTGGCACTTTTTAGAGGGTGCCTCTGATCAAAGATTCAGTATGAGTATTTGTAAGACTGAGACCTAACAATGGAGGTGCTAGAACATCATCACATAAAGCCAGAGAAAATTAGAGTTGGCAGTCTTTAATTACTTTTTTTTTTTTTTAATGTGAAAACTCTTTTGGGATGTTCGGGGACAGTTACACTGTAAAGAATAAAAATCCCCAGACAGCCCAGTTTAAAAGGTCTTGGAGGTCACCTCTAATGATGAGGCAATGATGTAATTGGTTTGCTTTACATTATTCAAGTCATCATCTTCCCTCCACACTAAAGCTTTTAGCCTGTGTGAAGGAATCACCAGTGAGAATTGGGCAGTAGCTTTACTGTAGGCTGAGAACTCTCATTTCATAAATGTGAAGGAGAACTCCACACCTGAATTCTGTAATTCTGAAGCTGTTTGATCTAATCAGAATTGAGGAAGCTGTGTGTCTGTTACGGCTTTTTTTGGACAAACTTTTTATCACTTTCCTAACTGAGCTAACCCAGCTGGAGGTTTAGAACTGGGTGAGAATCTGTCCAAGGGTAATCACAGCTGCTGGAGTTCATGTTCCTGACTGGCTTGTTTCTTTTGCAGGTCCCTTGCAGTTGGCAGTAAATCAGGCTACAAATTCTTCTCTCTTTCTTCTGTGGACAAATTAGAGCAGATCTATGAATGCAGTGAGTATCTATTTTTTTTTTTCTTTTTTTTTTCTTTAAGCCCCTCAGTTGTCTTAATGTGGGAAGAGTAAGAAATGTTTCACATTTTCACAGGTTGCTTGAAATTGGCATAAAAGGAAACTGAAGTGTAAATATCGCACAAATATAAAACAGTAATTGCAGACAGGGTAAAACAATGAATCAGTGTTCTGTATTTAAATTTAGCTGGTGTGGTATGAAATTTGTAGTAGCCATGAGAATTTTGCTTTCCTAATTTTATGTCCAGACAGGTTACATAGCAGCTAGTCATAAAAATAATAATTTGCTCATGTGAGAGAGTGTCTTTTGTGTCTTTATACTGGCTGTTGGGGCATGGAAGCATTAATAAACTTTTATCAAATAAGAAAATAAAGCCTTAATTATATTTTTTTATCCGAATATTTTCTGTTAGAAAATAATTCTATAACACAGTAGCTTCAGGCTTGCTTATCCAAAAGGATGAATAACTCAGATTCCCATAACTTCCCAATACTGATCACAGTTGAGTAGGATGTGAGATGAAATGGAGGGAGGCCTGGGGGAGGAGTGGTATCCCCTGTTCTGCCAGCAGTTCATAGAATTCCCTTTTTTGAGATGCTAATAAGTCAGCTATGAATGCTATGCATGAGTATCCTTGCTTTCTTGTAAACTCCATGTGAGCAGCTGGTACCAATTGCTGTGATGTCAGCATTTATGGTGGGATCCCATGACAGAGCTGTCCTCACACTCCATTCCCAAAGTGTCCTGACCCTGTGGCACTTTGGCAATGGGGTGTGATTCAGATCAGCCATTACCTGGGATGACAGCCTGCTTCTGTACACAGTCAATGAATGCAGAGAAGGAATTGGGAGGTTCAGATTAGGCACTTGTGGTCAGGTTAAATTGTGTTGGAGCTACATCTTCCTATTTGAGTCATGGTCTGGTTGTACTGGTTAATAAGTGGCTTGGATTCCATTTTGTGCCGTGGAGTTTATGTACCTGACCTCTGCAGTATGTCAGGCACTTACAGTGTCTGGCCTGCTCTCACCCCAGGAGACTCAGTGAAGATGATTCCCTGTTACACAAGACACTGAAAAATATCCTGTGAGGTTGGCTGCCCTAGGCAGGACTGCATCTTCTGGGTAGTTCTTGGGAGAAAAAGTACAGGTTGGATAAAGTGCTTTGCTCAGCATCTTGTAATCAAGCTGATAAAGGCAGCTGGAATTGGAATTTTGACCTGCTGGTTCCAGTCTTGTCTTCAGACTGTTCTGGGATGCTTGTATTGACTTAGACTCTTCAATATTTAGATTTTTCTGAGTGTTAAGTCCGTGAAAGCTGAGCACAGAGTATGGGGAAACATTTAGTCAAATGTTTTGGCTTGGAAAGGACCTTAAAGATCATCCAGTTCTCCTATCCCAGGTTGCTCCAAGCCCCATCCATCCTGGCCTTGGACACTTCCAGGGATGGGGCAGCCACAGCTTCTCTGGGTAACCTGTGCTAGGGCTTTACCACCCTCCCAGGGAATAATTTCTTCCATATACCAAACCCAAATTTCCTCTTTATGAGTTTGTATCCGTTACTTTTTGTCCCCTCACTTCAAAAAATCTATTGTGGAAGCCAGAGAGTTGGCTCAAAGGAGATTGAAATATTGAGAAGCCTTAATTTTCTTTGTATGAGTCAAATGATTTTCAGTCTTGGACTTGTAAACTATGCCTGTAAAAACTTGATACGAGGGCGGAGGGCTTCCTGTGCATTGGGTACCTCCTTTCCTCAAGGAAAGGTATCTTGAGGCCTCCCAACACGGTGCCTCCCACTTCCCAGTTCAGTTTAAGTGGGTCTGAAGACTTCTTGTGTTGAGTGAGCACTGTTAAGGACCCCTCCTTCTCTTCTGGAAGATTGATCTGCCAACTCTTGTGTAGGTGTTTAAACTAAACTGCAGAATATGCCTCAGCTGTCTTGTCTTTGAGAGAAATACAAACAGGGATGAGAGATTTGGCTGCTCCCATCACTGACTTCTCCTGTGACTGCAAATGTCCTGACTCCTGGTGCAGTTGATCCCACTGTAAAAACAAGCATTAGATTGGAGGGTGCTTTAAGGCTTAATGAATGCTTCTAAAATGCTTCATGTTCTTGGATTAAAAATGGAATAAAGGCACAGCTGATCATAATCTAGCTGGCTCTAACCAGCTCTTGTCTGTGATGCTACATGCTTGTGTTTGTGAAACTAATCTTATTATGTGTTTGCTTGTTCTCCCCTCGCTGCTGATACTTAATTTGTTTTGCAGTTCTTTTTGTTCTTCCTCTGTTTTGAATCTGAGTTTCTGGCAATGCTCAATTGTGTAGTGTAAAGGAGATAATAGAAAAACAAACCTCAGTAACAGCATTGCTATAGGGCTTTAGTGCTGCTAAACATATGATTAATTCAGGTCAGCTGAACATAGGGTGGGCAGTATAGCCTGCTGCCCTCTTGAATAGTTGCTGTTGGGAAGCATAAATTACTTGGCAGCTGTGAAGAGATTTTATCTCTTCTTCCTGTTAGAGGAAGACAAAGGAGCAGAGGTGCATCCTGCATTTTTTAAATGAATTTAATTAAATGCCCATCACAAAGCCTTTCTCTAAAGGTAGCTGTCTGTATTATGGTCTTTTTATGGTGAGACTGAAGGATTATCAATACCTTTGAGGCATTTTGCTTATTGAAAATTTTTTCTTCTGTCTGGTGGCTTAGCTGTTGAGAGTGCTCTTCCCTGTGTGCCTTCTGTGGTGCCCACCCTTCCCATCAGTGTAGCACAGGACACCACTTTTTCCATATGAATCTCTGCTGCTGTTCCTCTTCTGAAATCCCAGTTCTCCTGCCTGCCTGGGAGGGTGACAAATCCCAGAAGCTGTGTCTGAACATTTGTCCCTGGATGGGGAAAGAAGCTGTGCTCACCCTGGAGCTGGGACTCTGGGGCTTGAGTCTCTGTGTGCTGATCTTCTGACTCTTGTAAAAGGATGGCATCATTTTGAAGGACTCCAGGCTTAGATGGAAAGCTGATAACCCATCCTGTAAAATATTTGAGAATCTTTTATGTAACTACTCTGATTCAAGGAACACAGACCTCTGCATTTCAAAGTCTCTGCATGCATTTGTTGAAGCAGTTTTTTTGTATTTCTTTTTCATGTGTTTTGTGTAGTATAGAAAAATGGAGAACAGTTCCTTGAAAACAAAGTAATTACTAAAATGCATTATCCCTGTTGCATGAGAAAATTGAATTTTCAAAGCCTCTGTGAGCTGTTATATCTTCTCTGGAAAAGTACCATATTAAATACAAGATGTAGATAAAAGTCAATTATGTAGCATGGAGTACTGAAAATGCAGAGTGTAAACCTACTCCTTTTTCATAAGTAGGCTGTTTCTCTCAAAAAAATGTAGGACATTAAATATTTTGTGTTCATTTTCTTGAAATAACTGCCCAGAAAAAGCACTTTGAAAGCAGACGTGTCCCACACTGATGGCAGTGTCATACACTGAGAATGTTGAACAGAACTTTTTTCATGTCATTTTTGTCACTGCTGGTGGGAACACTGCAAATTAATTACTTCATGTTTCTCTTGGCCAAAACAGAAGCCTTCAGAAACAACCTCTTTTGGGTTCTTTTTGAGAGATTTTTAATGGCAGTTTTATGGTTTGGAATGTGTTAAGCATTGAGCTAATCCAGAAGCTGACTCCTGAAAAATTTGTTTTGATGGCTCAAGGCCAAAGGCTCCAGTCACTTGTCTTGATTGGGTTCTGTAGTGAAAGGGCTGCAGAGCATGGTAAAACTCTCTCCAGCTCCTCACTGCCCTGAAAACTGTGCCCACTGTGTTCCTGGGGTTTTGGAGAGCAGCTTTATGGACAGGGAGGCACAGATGTCAGGATAACTGGTGGTGGGACTTGGCCTCCTGCCAGAGTGGTCCAGTGCTGTGCTGTGATCAAATGCTCTGTAAAGTGCTGCTTTGCCAGAGATCCTGGACTCTCCTCCCTCCTGCTGTCTCCTCACGTAGGGATTTGTGTTCCTCCTTTGCTTTCAGTGCTCCCAGAGTAGAAACACTTGGCAAATCTGATGTTTTATGGCTCTGCATGAATGCTGGGCATCAGTGATTCCTGCACAAATTGTTCTTAGGGCCTGTCAGGTAAAAGATGGTATGTGTGGAAATGCTAATTGGTGGCTGCAGCAGTCTTGTGGCAAATGAGTTTCACCAGCTTCTCTGAGTGCTGTAACCTTTCTTTCTTTCTTCATGAAGAGACAAATGGAAATGCCAAGGGTTTGGGTCATCAGAAACCCTCTGAAGCATAATACAGCTTTAAAAACAAAACCCATGCACAATAAAAAGCCTAAAAATGTTTGCTTTCCTAGATTACTGCAGAGATAAAAGAAGATTGTAAAATTCTGGAATTTGACAATTTTCTGGATTTTGTAGCTTTGGGATTTTTTCTGTTGGATTCTGGGCACAGGGAGTAGACAGTGTTCTGAAACATAAACTTGTGTGACACCTTGGGGAGGGGGGAGGAAATCTTTGGAAATCAGCACTCACTGTGTTGATTTGCTGCTTTAAAAGCCTGTCCCTTGTCCCACCTGGACTCTGAGCTGTCGTGGCAGAATGTTTGTGGTGTTAAACTGTATTTTTACATAGACTGAATCTATGATTTTCTTAGACAGTATTTCCTGTTGATGTGCATCATTCTTCTCCCCTGAAACGTCCCTCTGTGTTTTTCCCTCGTTCCTGTGATTCCTCAGCTGACACAGAAGATGTGTGCATTGTGGAGAGGCTCTTCTCCAGTAGTCTGGTGGCCATAGTTAGCCTTAAAGCTCCACGCAAGCTGAAAGTTTGTCACTTTAAGAAGGGGACAGAGATTTGCAACTACAGTTACTCCAACACCATCTTGGCTGTCAAGCTCAATAGACAGGTGAGTAATGGCTTTGCCAGGGTGGAAACGTGGGAAAGGGGTTGTGGATCTTACTCTGGCACTTCCTTGATGTCTCTTCCTTTAGTGACAGAATTGCTTTTTGAAATTTAGTAGTACTTTTCCAAGTGTGCTGCTCTATGGCATCTCAGTACTTGTACTTGGTGAAGTATTTTTGGTTCTGTGTTTATGTATTTACTTGGGAAAGTACCCTGAGTAAGCTGGGCATGCTTTGAGTAAGAGGTTGGACTAGAGACCTTCTGAGGTCCCTCCCACTGTGAATCATTCTTTCATCCTAAATGTGAAAGTATTTAAGACTGACATTTTCTCTTCAGGCCAAAGTTCAAAGTTATCTATTAAATTGTTATGGTTGTAAGTGCTGTTTGCTGAATTCTTAAAAAATAAAATCTAAAAAATGCCACGGAGCTGGTGACATTTTTAAGTACCTGCCAGCATAATTTGCTGTATGCCTAAATCATCAGTAGGCTCTTCAGCAAATACAGGCTTCTCTGTCTTCAGCCAGTTCATTCAAACTAGAGAGAATCTGAAGGAGAAAATCTTAATGTCTGTCTTTGCCCCCAGAAAATGAGTGTGGGAGGAGGGGTTTCCTGTTTGAAGTCATGAGAGAAGGGAAGGGTAATTTGATTTCTTGCACAGGGAGTTAGTGTTAAATGAGTAATGTCTAGTTAGTCATCCACATGTAGCCTACAAAGTAAATGAGATGATGAAGAACCTAGTAAGAGTTTAAAAAAAAAAAAGGCCATTCACAGATAGTATGGATAAGTTGTAGGCTTTATGAATGGTTAAAAAGTCTCATGTGTTTTCTCTGTTTAGCAAAAGCAGAAAGTAATTTCCATTATTTCCACACATAAATTGGTACAGAATGAGAATTAAGTAAAGGTTTCTGGCTTGCTGACTTAGACTAGTAATGGAAATGTCTTCAGTTTGCACTGGGGAGGTTTAGGGAAGTGGGGTGCAGTGGTCAGTTCGAGTGACCACGTGCAGTGTTTGTGTCCAGAGCTGGATCTTGTTTGTCTTCTGTCAGACTCTTACTTCTCCCCATCAGGTGGGTACAACCTCTTCTCTGTTGGAGGGTACCTGCTGCATTTTGGGATGGAATTATTTTAGGGTTGATAATTCCATATGAACTCCATTTCCATGTCACCATTTTGTCCTCTTTCCCTTTTCCAGAGGCTGATAGTATGTCTGGAAGAGTCTCTTTATATCCACAACATACGAGACATGAAGGTATTACATACAATCAGGGAGACACCTCCCAATCCTGCAGGTAAATGTGATGGTAGCATCAGCAGAACTCTGAAAACTGTTTGTAGTATGTGAGGTTCCCTACAGGGAGCTGTGGCGTTGTTAATTCTTGCTTTCAAAAACAATAAGAAATGTGAGTGTTGTCTGAAAGCCTACGTGTTTGATCCAGCTGAGAATAAGTACAGACTCTGCCCTAAACTGCATCTTCCCAGTATTTTGGTCTCCTGGAGTGGATGTGTTGAAATGTTAGAAAAAAGCAGGAGAGATAAAAACTGGATTTTGACAGCACTTGGTGTAGTTAAAGACTTTATCAGGTTAATGTTTTAGGAATCGTGGCAGACATGGGAATTTTACTGTTTAAACAGTTAATGTAACTCTACTGGTAGTCTTCCTTTTCTGTTTTATATTAAACTTACACTAAATAGTTGAGTATATTACAGGTTGACTCTGAGATTACTCATCTTTGTTTCTCTTTCTGTTGATAATTTGAGTTATTTTTGTGACACTCAAGCACAGAATAAGAAAGTATTACTGCTTAAGTCTTGGAATTTGCCTGTTTCTAATCCTGTTTCTGCATCGCTTCTAGGGTTGTGTGCTTTATCAATAAACAATGATAATTGCTACCTGGCCTATCCAGGAAGTGCAACTATTGGAGAAGTACAAGTCTTTGACACCATCAATCTGGTAAGAATCTTTAAATGCTGTTTCCACCTCTAAAGATGCAGATTTTGAAAATTACTTAGCTTGCTCAGAGAGGAATTACTGGACACTTAGGTTTCTTTGCAACAGTTTGCAGCATCTCTTGCTTCACAGAATGTCAGCAAAGAAAATACAAGTGCTGATACTAAATTTGATTGAGTGGAATTGGGCAAATGGGTGGAACTGAGTAATTTCTAGTTGATTGTTTTCCTGCTGCTTGTGCTCTCTATGTATATGCTTCAGTGATAATTTCATGTACTTAGTTACTGAAAAAAATATTGAAGCCGTTGTCCAGAAAGTAAGACCCATATTTTCCTTGAATGTGCTTAAATGTGCAGTCACATGTACCTTTTAACCTGTACTGTTCTAAGGTTCTGTTTTATTGATTCACTGCAGAGAGCTGCCAATATGATCCCAGCTCATGATAGTCCCTTGGCTGCTTTGGCATTTGATGCAAGTGGTACTAAACTTGCCACAGCCTCAGAAAAGGTAAGGGAGCTTTTAATTGCCTTGCCAACAGTGATAAAAATCACATTTGTTGTTAAGTATTTTAAGTGTGCACGGTTCCGTGTGCAAGTGCCAGAAAAGAAGGCTTACAGTTAAAATGAGAAATCTAAGTTAAGATCTGTTAATGATATTTGACACAATTTCCATGCTGTGAAATGTTGGATAATAAGGTTATTTAAATAAAACATTTTAATCTGGCTGTAATTAGGGCAGTCCTCTGAGTGTTTCTCCCTTTAGTGCAGGATACTTATTAGAAATTAGTTGTCTTGTTTTGATGCTGTCTTCCTAATGAAAACAAGACAGTTAAAATCCAAATAGAGAGAAGTGCCTCACAAGTCTTTGGCATGTGATGACAAATTGTTCATGTAATGTGTGTAAATTAGAGAGTCTGAAGCCTCTGCTCTTTGGGTAATAAGCTGAGACTATAAAGGTATAACTGATTGCATCTGATAAAGGCACAAAGACATCCAAGTGTCTGCACTCGTGGTACTTGTCTAGTGTGCTTGTTTTCATGCTCAGATATGATAAGAAGGGCTGGTTTTGATGCACAGCTTGTTCTCTGCATTAGTAGCTCCCACCTCTTGTTTCTGTACTCTTCAAACACATCCTACAAACAGGCTCCATAAATACTTCATGTAGTAGCTGGGCTGCATCACAGCAATGAGTTAACAGCAAAGTGGTTTGCTGCTTCTAGTTGTACTCTGCTCACTAGAGCTAGTACACAGTGAATGAACTTGAAATGAAAAATGATCTTTTTTTTTTTTTTCTTTGCAGGGGACAGTAATAAGAGTGTTTTCCATTCCAGAGGGACAGAAACTCTTTGAATTCCGAAGAGGAGTGAAGAGGTAAAGTTCAGCTGGGTTAATTGCCTCCTGCTCATTCCTTATGGTTGATTTCTAGTATGTTCAGCAATTGAGCTGGCATCTTGATTTTTTTGCCTGTTTTCATCTTCATTCATCCCTGTATGTATGCTTATTACAGTTTCAGCTTGAACGTTTTCCAATTTCATTCCTTTGGACTTGACTATTCTACAAATCAATCCTGTCAGAACTGTATTCCCTCTTGCCTTTTAAAAATTTATTGGTGAGGGAGCTTGTTTAAAGTGGGTCACCTTTTGTAGGATATATTGTATTCTTATGGCAGTTGGAGGCAGTACATCTAATATTCTTACCCTCTTCTAAATCCTTCTAATGCTGTGGCCATTGATAGCCATTGTGAAATGGTGCTGTGGTTTGTGGTAGCACTAACTCTGTGGTTCTACTGTACTTTATACAGGGTAAGACTGAGTTCAGATTGTTACTAATTGATCACATATCTGCTAAACATCAGAGCTGAACATCATTAATCTTATGCTTGAGTAGCTTCAAGAAATCATCAGAGAATTCAGAATGCTCATTATTGAAGGGTTTTTTTCTTACTTGCAAAGTAGTGATGACTTTAGAAATCTTCTTACCTAAGCCAAATAGTTTGACTTCTTTGTTTTTCTTCCCTTTTTTCTCTTTTCCCAGGTGTGTGAGCATCTGTTCATTGGCTTTCAGTATGGATGGCATGTTTCTGTCTGCATCCAGTAACACGGAGACGGTGCATATCTTCAAACTTGAGACTGTGAAAGAAAAGTAGGTTTCAAAGGTGCCTTAGATTTTTCAAGGAAAAGGCTGAAAAGTTGACTGTACTCAACAGAATGAGTTCTCTAAAGTGTGGATAGACTTCTTTTGAACTTTTGCTGTAAAGTAGAGGGCATAAGAAGTCACTCATGAATCAGCAGCTGCAGCTGAGCTGTGTACTGTTCTCCCACTGAGTAGAAAAGGTGTTTTTCTGCCAAAGAGAACTTGGCCATCCTTCACAGAGGAATGTGGAGCAGTTTTAACATTTTCAGTTACATTTGTTTCACCTCCTCTGACATCCATATGGGAAGAGCTATATCAGCAATGCCTTCCAGCTGCATATAGGGGGCTTTAAAAGGCACCAAGTTATAAAATGTTCCTGTTTATGATTTGAGAGGACAGTCTTAATTCCATTTCAGTGGAAGTTATTGGAAACAATGATTTTGCTTAGTGATAAACAGATTAATAAAATCCTGGAGCGTGGTGCCTTCCAGTAGATTCTGCTCTTGTATAATGAATGTTATAAAAGGCAGTCTTATATGCAGAAGTATCAGTTTACAATCAAACATGCTTAAATAACAGGCTGAGGGTATTGGAGGACACATTTTGTCCTTTAACATAAATGAAGTGTGTTAAAATTCTCTAGAGTGTTAGTTATTTCTGAAGAGAAACAGCTGCTTAATATTTTTTATAATAAAATGTTTCCAAGTGTTTACACATTTGTCTCTCTAAGGTGAAGGCAAAGTGGGTCACTTTTCTCTTCTGATTTGTAGACCTCAGGAAGAGCCTACAACCTGGACAGGTTACTTTGGAAAAGTGCTGATGGCCTCAACGAGCTATCTGCCCTCTCAAGTAACAGAGATGTTCAACCAGGGTAGAGCCTTTGCTACAGTCCGTCTGCCCTTCTGTGGGCACAAAAACATCTGTGCACTCGCCACGTGAGTACAGAAATGGAGCCTGCCCTCCCCACCCTCCTGGTTTGTTTGGGCTCTGCAGGGGCTGCCACTGTAGAACACAGCTTCATCTGCAGCAGAGCAATGGGTCACCTGTGCTCATTCCAGTTTAAAAGCAACGTGGCAGAGCTAACACCTCACAGTCCTGTGAGAGAAGGAGGAAAGGGCATAATATTTGAATAGGGATAGCCCATTTCTAAGTGTTGTTTAAAGATGTCTTCTAAAGATGTCTTTTAATTTTGAAAGAATATTGAGAACAGACCCGTGGGCTCTTATGGCATTTGTTTCCATTAGTGCTATGGGGAGTGATGGTGTATGTTGTTAGTCAATTGCAAAATTAGGCAATCCAGCCTAACCATTAAAGAAGTCTTTGAAAGCAAGTTCATATAATTCTTGTCTCTAAAACAGCGTAGCATTCATTAAAGTTAATTTTGAGGACTAAATCTAATCTTTTATGCTGTCTTCCTCAAAGGCAGGTCCCATTTGGCGCAGCTACCAAAGTAATAAGCTGAGCAGTAGTAAACTTACTTACTTGTGGGGGTTTTATAGTTTTTATGCTAAATTGACTTCATGTCTGTACTCTCACTCCTCTGATCTCAAAGCACCCTTTAAGCAATAATTAAACTTTGTAACATTTCTCAAATAAGTAAATCCTTCCCGTTAGAATATTTGGAATTGCACAAAGCTTGATAACAGGATGGTAACTTCTGAGTCTGTTTTACTGACTTACATGTAATTGCTTGATTCCTGTGGCATCCTGTTAGCCCCAAAATGTGGTTAAGCTGTAAATGTTTTACACACTTTCCCTTTCCTGGGTGCTCTAACTGTTTACAGCATTCCCTGTCCAGGAGCAAAAGTGTGGAAAAGAATGCCTTAAAGTCATAGAATCATTGAGGCTGGAAAAACCCTCTGAGATCAAGTCTAACCATTAAATCCTGGATTGAGGAGGAGGGAGGAGAACGTGCTTTCTTATGCTATTTAATAATATTTTATTTAATAACTTCTGCTCTAAACCTTTCTAGAATCCAGAAGATCCCTCGTTTGCTGGTGGGAGCTGCTGATGGGTATCTCTACATGTACAACTTAGACCCCCAGGAGGGAGGCGAGTGCACACTAATGAAGCAGCACAAGTAAGTCCACGTTAACTGAGAACTGTTGTATTTTATTTCCTCTCAAAATCCAAGTTTCTTCTCAAACTTAGTTCTGTTCTGGAAAAGCCTAACTTAGAACAGCTCATTTCTTCCAGCTAATCTTTTTTCAGACCTCTGACATGAATGAGTAACTTCAGAATTCCTCTGAGCCTTCCTTTCAGGTATCCACTACACCAAGCAGCGCTTCAGCAGCAGAAACTTAACCCTGTCCCAGTGCAGGGAGGGATCAATCGCTGTTCTCTCTGTGCTCCTGTTTCCTCTTGGCACTTCAAGTTGAGTTACTTAAACAGGAATTTGAAACGTGTGACACCATCCTCTTCATCAATAAATGAAGTGGTTACAAACATGAGAAAGATCTTACTCTGACTTCACAGAGGGGAAACTGGCCTATGAAATTATCCCTGGTCTCTCTCTGCTGGTGTCCTTATTAAACTTCCTTGCACACAGGCCAGGCAGCTGGTGTTCTGTAATAGTACTGTAGAGCACTTACAGAAATAGGACAGTGCACTGTTTTTCAGTAAGGGTTGGCAGGAAAAGCTAGGATAATACAGTGAAATTACTTGATCAATCATAGAATTAAAGATAATAACTCGTGATGATAATTCGGGTTTGCAGCTTTGCTCAACCTACAATTATGGTCAAAAATCATATACTTATCTGAACACTTGAAGGTATGGCCTCTGGTTAGAGATGAAGTGAAACCTCATAGAGGGAATCTTTTACCAAGTTGTTAATCTTTGAAATGCTCTAATACTTCATCTAGGGAGCTTTAGTATCTGTGTATGAAGCAACCACTTCTGTTGTGACAGAGCCAAGATAACCTACAATATTGCTGATTGGAATGGGGTTTTTTAATCATGCAGTCTTATTTTGAGTCTTATATTCCTACTTTGAGCTGCTAGGATTTGATGCTGTGTCAGGGGCAAACATGATGCTGATGAGTCTTCAGAGAAATAACAAGAGCTGTCAGGTGCTTTCTAGCCAGGCCTCTGGAACAGAGGGACCAAGTTCCTCCTGTTGCATTTCCATATTTCTTGCACATCAGAGGAAATCTTTTCCTGTAGCTGGAAGCTCGAGCTGTCTTGTGCCCAGGCAGATCAGCTCTCCAGCTGACCCCTCTCTCCCTGGCAGGCTGGATGGCAGCATGGAGCCCGCCAACGAAATTCTGGAGTCTGCATCCCACGACCGGCCGTTGGTAGCGCAGACGTACAGTGCCGCTGTGACTAAAGGTACATATGTGCCTTCCTCACCCACCAGGCATGGTAAGGAGAAGGCTGGGAATGGGGCAGGGAGCACCTCTGCCTGTTGCTTCCTTCTAGATGGCTGCGTGAGCTGGTCCACGTCCGCACCGAGCTTCGCGTAACCGCGCGTGCGAGGTGGAGCCTCGGTGAGCAGTAGGAAAAGAGCACTCGTGGTGTGCAGTAGCTTTCTGTAGATGGATCACTTGTCTTTGCTGCTTTCAGGGTAGAATTTTGTCTTGAGTTGTAGTTGATTGCTGTAGTGATAGTTTCGGTACTCGCCACGTGATTCTTGGGGCAGTTCTGCACCCAGACCTTGTGCAAAGCATCTGAGTTATAGCCCTGCTCCCTTTTTTAAAAAATGTTTTTGTGAAAAGTTGATAAATGCTGCTGTGGTTCTTTTATGGGAACAGCGACCTTTTAGCCTGATTCACTGCTCTGTTAAATCAAGAGGATGAGAACTTGGTTAATGCTGCAGCTCTCCAAGTCAGTGGAGCTTTTGCCATGTCTGGCACCCAGGTTAGTGCCTCGCTGCAAAGGGAGGGCAGTCAGCACATACCTGCACTGCATCAGTGGAGACTGAAAACACCAGCCTGCCCAAAGCTCCAGTAAGCATTGCACACACACAGGAGTTTAATTTTGATCATGAACTGCTCTTGGCTTGGAGAAACACAGTCGTGAAACAGTCATGATAAAAACAAACATAGGGTGGCAGTGAAACTATTTCAAGTAATGCCTGGTACTTCAGCTCTACTCATTCACTCTGGATCAGCCTTAGTTTGTTGCTGCTGATTCCCCAACTCCTTGTTCCTTTCTCTCCAGCCTATACGGATGACCTGGGTGCTGTGGGTGGAGCTTGCCTGGAAGATGAAACCAACTCACTTAGATTGGATGAAGACAGTGAGCATCCCCCCATGATCCTTCGGACAGACTAAACTTGGACCTGTGAACTCACTCCTGAAGCAGAGAACACTGGCTTGATGTTTCTTGAGGAATCTCGTGTTATGCTGCTATGAACTTTGACATGAGTTGGGAGAGAGGATGACAGACTCTTACAGTTTTAAGTCGTAGCTGTAGTTCTAATTCTATACAATTGGAAAAAATATATGGTTTTCAATTCAGTGGCTTTTAATCTTGCTTATCTATTTTAGCTGTGTTTATTTTTTTTGTTGCCAAAACCTGCTGTTTGTGCAGCCCTCAGAGCCTACTTAGCTTTGCATGCATTCATGTGCCAAGCAAGCATAGGGAGGGGGAGAGAGAGAGAGAAGCCACTTTATAACAAACTCGAGTTTGTATTTTTTTTATATATGTATATAATATTTAGCCTATATAAGGAAGGAGTAGAGAAGTGGTTCTGGAAGCTGAGACTAGTTCTGCACTGACAAAGGTCCAAATGGTTTCCTGTGCATGGGCTTGCAGGCATACCTAGTGACTGACATGCAACCTTTCAAATGCAATGGCCTGTTTTTTTTGGGTTCTCCCTTCCCTTTCCTGGACCATTTTGTTAATTAAAATTCCTTCTGAATGTTGTGTGTTTGTGGGACTGTTCTGTTTGTTGGGATGGAAAACTGGAAGTGTTTCCCTGCGTAAGGATATAGAACATAGAAAGTGCCTTTACAGGGAAGGAAAGGAATTGCTGCAGGAAGAAGAGCTAGAGTGAGGGAAGGATTATTAGAGAATCTTGTCTGTACACCTTTGGTACTTGGGTGTCTGTAGCCTGTGGTGGCTGATAAGCTTGTGGGATTGTGAGAAAAGACTTGGAATGCACTTTCTTTCTTTCCTGTAGATTGTCCTATTTTCTTGGCAGAGTAGCAATAACCTTTTTTTATACCTTTTTAAATTATCCAAAGCAAGGATTCTGTCAGGCTGGAGGGAAGTCCCTGTGGAGTTTGGCAGCCCCACTCTATAAACAGCCTTAAGGTTTTCTGCTGGAAGGCTCTCAATTCCTGCTTCTTCTCAGTCTGGGGCTGAGTGTACTGCTCCAATAGTGAAAGTTCTTGATTTTTTTTTTTTTTTTTTTCAAATACTGATGTAAATATAAATGATTTTGAAAATTTAGTTTACTTCTGGGTTCTCTACTGCTGCATAACAATGCTTTTCTTTCTGGGTTTCTTTTTTTTTTTTCCCCCCCATCTCATCAGAGTACCTCTTACGATACACTCAAGGACTGGTAGTTTCTTTGGCAGTTTTGGAATAAATCCTTAACTGCCCTGACTCTGGCTAGGGCCTTCCAAGGCTGAGCAGTGCTGCAGACTATTTTTAGGGTTGTAATGTGCCTTCTCTTAAGTCTGGGATAACAGTAACTGAGCAAGTGATTAGTGAAGTACTTGGTGAGTGTTACTTCCCTTTGCCAAAACAAGCCTGCTTTGCCTTCTGTGTGGCAATGTGGGTTGTTTCCTTTCCCTCTGCTTGCAAAGAAGAAAATATAAAAAGAGGCAAGGAAAATGCAGATCTTGAGAGGAGGACAGAGGCTGAGTGCTCCAGCTGTGTGTGAGCTCCTTACCACACCAGGCAGTGATGTTCTTTTAGGACTTGGTACCATGGACAAGTCTTCCCTGGAGCAGCAGCAGGCAGTGGGCTCTGTCCCCAAAACCCTGTGTGAGCAGATGGGCTTCCCCTGCCTCTCCAAGTACAAAGAAGGTGGCAGCCCCTGCCAGGAGAGCTCTGTCAGGGAGGCTGCAGTGAGTCCATGTCAGTGGAAGGTGTTTATACACAAGTGTGTGTAGGAGAGAAAGGATCAGCCTTGTTTATTCACTGCAAACCCTTGACTGTCCTAAGTAGTTGGTTGGAGTGGCTTATGTTGTCCTCTCCAGAACCCAGCACATTCACAGCAAACCCCTGAGTCATGCTGAAATCTCACTTAGTCTCTTGACTTTAAGGCCTGGCTGACAACTCAATTCCATGGTCTGCAGTTATTTATTTCTATTCTGCTTTACTGCTCTCAGCTTTGCTGTGATGTCCTAAGCTGCAGAGTGAAATACAAGTCTTGAGGTAAATATAAGCTCAGTGAGCGCTGCTGGCAAGCTGAACCACCCAGGAGATGTCTGCTCATTTTCCAGACTAAAGCTGGTTAACATTCCTGATATCATCCTTGGAGGTTTGGCCCAGACTCCACAAGCACAGTTAGCAGTAAACATGCACCAGCAACACAGGTCTGCTAAGCACACAAGTTTTACAACTCTTGAGTGTAACAAAGGCCATGTTACACCCCAAAATGTAATTACTAACTTTACTGTTAGAAGTGGAGATCATTTATTGTACTAATTTGATTCCCTTCTTAATTTTCATACCTTATTTTCCACAGGTGAGTAGGAGATCCCATATTCACTGTATTTGTGTCTTCCATGTGCTGTAGTGTGTTCCTGCTCCTGAGCCACGCACTGTGGAATTGCTGTGCCCTACTTGGTTCACTCTTAAAGAGAAGCTGAAAGCCAGTTGAAAGTATCTTCTTGCTCTTGTAACTGAGAAAATCTTTTTATAGAGCAAAAATATTAATGTTCTGAGGTTAGTGAGCAGCTAGTAGGGTGGAGCAGGTCGTTTCTGGTTCCCACTGGCTGTGTATTTAAGAGTGGTGACAGTAGTTTATCTTAAGTTCATTGCATGAGGATATAAACTTTTCTCAGATAAAACATGACTGATGTAATTTCCCTGTGATGGCCTTAGGCCCTCAGTAACCACCCTGCTGTGGTGTGCTACCAAAGTTAGAAGCCTTTCAGGTTGCAGACTTATCCCAGTGACACAAAGATGTGCTTCTATTTTTTTTTTTTTTCCTTTAAACATAACCAGAAATGCTGTTTGCAGCTGCATCCTCACCTGAGTGTGGAGCATGTGATTGCACTGTTGTTCTCTGTGAATCAGGTGGTGTCTATAAACATTTCTGTTCTGATGCTCTGACAGACCCAAGGAAGCTCGAGCCCTGTGCTGTGGCCATGAGCTCCTGGTCACGGGACGTGGGGACACCTGTGCAGCCCCTCTCAGTTTAGACTGACCTTCCTTGGAAGGACAGTGTTTGTTCTGTCCACCCTGTCTCTCTCTCTCTCCATATGGGCTGCACTTCTTGATAGCTTTTAACTCAGTGGAGGGTTGAGGCAGAGAACTGAACCAACCAAAGCTGGGGAGGGGGGAACACTGAAAAACTTGGAATCCTAAACTCAGGTCTTAGCTTGCAGTGGGATCAGTTCCCAGTGAGTACCGTAGGGAAGGAGCTGTTTCTCTTGATGTGCAAATGGGCAGAGTGCAGGTCCTCTGCTGCTGTCTCCACATCTGTCTGTTTACTCTGCATTTCAAGTTCTGAGGCAGAAAGCTTTTATCTGCCCTGGTCTCCTCTTATGTCACTGTTTCCAAAATACAAGTGATAGATACAAATCTAGCAGTTAAAAGGCAGGGCCTGGCAGAGGAGGAGGAGGAAGTAGAAAGCATCAAGAGTTGGTAAAAGCTGTTTGTTCTGGTGCCCTGTTGAACAAGACATTGGCACGAGTGCTCCCTCTGGGATCAGGTGTGTGCTTGTACCTTGCTGCTCTGGGTCCTGCACGGCCAGTTCCTTGGCTGTGTTTTGCAGAGGGTGGGGGTAGAGGTGGTGGCTTTTCAAGTCTGCCTGAATGCAAATAAATACCTGAGAAGACCTTTAATGCAGTGACAGGTGCCTGCACAGAGGAAACTTGGTCTGACCTGTGTGGAATAGTGAAAAGGGAGGAGTGAGCAGAGGAGCCCTGGGCTGGGGTGAGCTCTGTTTCATCCCATGCTGTGTTTTCTTGGCTCCAATAATGGCATTAGCACCAAGCAACACGCAGTAGGACAGTAGAGTTTCTTTCCCTGTGGGTTGCTGAGCTGTTCAGTATCCCACTGGTGTGTGCAGATGCTCTGCTGCGTTTGCAGAGTGACAGGAGTCTTTGTCCAAAGCATTGGTGGGGATTAATCACTGCAGAGGTTTGGGAGGTTTTACTCTGTGCTCCAGCTGTCCTGGCTAACAGTCAACTTGATTTAACCTGTTAATATCTGAGAGCAAGGCCCGAGTGTCTTCTCCACATGTGGAGAGCAGGCCTTTTCCTGGAATCTGCTGGCCTGTGAAAGGCTTGCAATGAAGAAAGCATGGCTCTGACTGTAAATAAATCCTTTCAGATTCCAGTTGTACAACCAAAGGAATTCAGCAAATTCCTATTTTTCTAATCGTGACATGCCTTCATTTTCATGCTCTTCTGACTGGCAAATCTCATCTTACACTGCTTTGAAAATAATGGGCAAGAAGTTGTAATTCTGGCTTGCAAACAGCTGCCCTTGTGCTCGTTACAGGTGTCAGTGCTGTGGCTTTGGCCATGTGGCCGCAGGGACCCTGCATGTGTCCGACTCAGGAGTGGGGGAGTTCTCCCCAAACCTGCAGCTCTGGGTTTCTGTGGGGCCTTGACTCAGCCCTAGGTCTGCCTGGATCTATTTGCTCTTGAATTTGCTTCCTTACCTGGAGAAAACCCTGCATCCTGCAGTGCTCACTGACTGTTTGGTATCTGTGTCGATAAGTGGAAAAATCTGTCTAACATTCCACCTCACCAAGTGTCTGGCTCTCACTGCTAGCCCGTCGCTCTTTGTAATTTTATAACTGCCTAAGAAATTAAATCTGTGTTGTGATAAGTATTCTGTGTCTTCTTCCTTTTGTTTGCTTCTTGGAGATGGGGCTGGATAAGATCAGGGTAAGGCTATGTGGTCCAAACCAAAAGAGCAGCAGTTATGAGGCCTCAGTCTCAGCTGTGCTTTGTAGCTGCTCTCTGCAGACACTGTCAGCTTGGGCTTTGCAGGGACTGGGAAAGGACAAGCTGAGTTTTTCTTGGCACATTTTGCTTGCAAATGTAATTTTCCCTCTTGTTCCTTCTTAAAGCTGCTCTTCCCAGGACTTTGCATTTGTGTATTTTTCTCATGCTGCTCAGGTGAGTTTGATAAGTGCCTTTATTCCTTTTTTTTTCATGGGATGCATCTCAAGCAGTGCTTTCATACCCAGCCCACTCCCTGTGCTGTCGCTCCAGGCTCGTTGCTCCTCGCATTCAAGCCCTGGAGGAAGATGCGGAGTGAGCCCTTGCAGATGGCAGAGGAGGCAGCTCCTGCTTCTGTATCCTTCCTCCTGCAAAGCAGCGCTGAGAGCTTTGATCGGGGTGGACAAGAGGAGCAAAAGCCTTTCTCAGTGTTGGAGCACGGGAGGATGAGATGAGGATGAGACTCTCCCTGTTCTCCTCGTTGTTTCGTGGCGAGGCCTCAGCTGAGGAGCTGCAGGCGCCGGCTCCCCTGATCCAGCTCTGGAGGGCAATGCTGCCCTGTCACTGCTGCTTTGTGCCTCCCTTTGCTCCAGGCAAAATAGGCTCTGCTAGCTCAGATGAGTGTCTCTAAACTGTTCACTCGGCTGCTGGTGATGTTTCCCTGGCTCCTGCCTGGAGCAAACTGAAGATCTGAGGGAAGCTGCTGGTGGATTCAGGGAAGTGGCAGTGACTTCCCTCTGCCGGTGTGGTGCCCACAACTCCCTGGCCCCTGTGTCCCAGTTGGACAGAGTCATGCAGACCTGGTGCTTTGGGAGGTCCAACAGCCCCCTGCTCCTGCCCTAGGGGAGCAAAGCAGAATATTCTCCAGTAAGCACAGGGGAAATTGTGAACACTGGACCATACCCAGCTCTGAAATAGGCAGCTGTGGTTGCCTTCAAGACAGCAGTTTCACGTCTGTCTGCTGGTACTGAGTTTGGCCCACTGGGCATGAGTGTCCAGGGAAGGGACTGAGCTATCCTATCTCTAATTATTTATCCTATTACAAGGGTAGACATGGACTCGTGCCTCTGTTCCTCCTTGCTTTCTCTTGGTACTGAGTAGGCTCTTGGGTTTAGCTGTGATGCTCTGCCCAGTGGTCAGGCCCTGACACTCTTCACTACACAGGACTTGAGTCCAGGATGACACAAGTGAACAGGAGCCCAGTCCTGGTGTGAACAGCCCCACTTGGGCTGTGGCTGAGCTGAACACTTTGCTGGGAGCAGAGGGAGGAGTGAGATGGCAGGCAGAGCAGCTCACACTGCCCCTGGCCTGGCTGGTTTGAGAGGTGGATGCAGCATCACTCATTTTTAGAGCCAGTGGGCAGAAAGGAGATGCTGGAGTGGTGCTGGGGCCAGAAGTGAGCACCAGCACCACTCTGATCCTGCCCAGGCTTGGGAGCAGCTTGTCTCTCCCTGCAGCACCCAAACTCAGCTGGTCCCAGAGCATTCACCTCTCCCGTGCCACATCCAACCCGCACAAGTCTCAGACAGGCCCTTGGCAGAGGCTCTTTTGGCTCATTAATGATGAGCTATGAGCTAATGAGGGCATTGTGCCCAGCTTGCTGGAGCTGAGGACAGCTGATTCCAGCTCCTCCAGCACTGGGTTATGTTTTGGGTTGGGGATTTTAGCAGAGAGTTTTACTAAGTTACAGGTGATAATAAAGGATTTGGAGATTGCTGTATCTGGGTAAGTCCATTAAGTAAGCCATAGGGTTTTGGCAGTGTTTTGATATTTTGGATGCTGTTTTGCAGGGGCAAGGAAGGCTCTGGGAGAGATTCATTTCTCCATAGATGTAGTCCAGAGCTGGAGAGCACCGAGTGATGCAGGGGCACGGATCCACTTTGTCCAAGTGATCCAGATCCACCTCGTCCACACGGTGGGTACAGAGCCACTTTTGGGTGCCTGCCTGGTGTGTAAGTTCTCAGCATCTCCCTTGTCACTGCTGTCCCCTCCTCCCTGCTTGAGGGAGGCTGGTGACACCATCAGCCCCTGCCCCTCAGCAGCTCCAGATTGGGGCTGATAATTTATTTTATCTGTGGAGGGCAGGCAGAGGGATGGGCCAGAAGCCCTGGCCTGTGGCTGAAGGGAAGGCTTGTAGGGGGCTGTGCCCTGCTGTTGTGCAGCTGCTGGATGGAGGTGCAGGGGCTTGGGGACACAAAGTGTCCCTGTCCCTTCCTCGGGACTATCCCAGCCTTCTGTCCCCAGAGCATCCATGTTCTTTCTTCCCTTCTCTGGTACCATCCCAATCTTTTTTACCCTGAACATCCATGTCTTTTCCTTCCTTTCCTGGGAATATCCCTGCTCCTTCCCTGGGAGCATCCCAGCCTTTTCTCCTCCAGGGCATCCCTGCATGTTCCTTAGCAGCATCCCAGTCCTTTTCCTTCCATAACTTCCCTACTCTTGCTGGAAGCATCCCAGCCTTTTCCCCTTGGTGCATCCACACTCCTGCCCTTGTTTACTCCCACAACATCCCTCATCCACCTCTCCAGCAGTTCTCTGCAGCCCATTCCATGAGTGCTGAGGGCATCTGCCTTGCACTTGTGCTCCTTGACCCAGAGCAAAACATTAGAGGGGGGAAAAAATGCTGATCTGTGTTTGCCTTCACCCAGCCCCTGAGCCAAAACTGCTGGGGAGGCAGAGGGTGCCTAGCTGCTGTGTGTGCCACAAGCTCCTGCCTGGAGCTTGATGCAGCCTTACTGGGGTGAGGAGACTGTGGTGGGGCCAGAGCAGAGTGGGTCTGGCTGTGGCTGTGCCGCTGCTCTGCTGTGTTTTCCTGAGCAAATAATGCTGCAACTGTTGGAATTGGGCCCAAAAACTGAGTTCTAGCAGGGGAGGGCAAAGCTCTGGGCTTCAGCTGGCTCCACAAGCTCTGCTGTTGGCTGGAGCAGGGCTGGTGTGAGGGGTAATGCAGACCCCGGGCTGTGTCCCCTGGCTCTGCACCATCAGGGCACAGGGCTCTCGGCTCCAGGTGTCTCTCTGTGGGCACCAAGCACGGTGTGATCATGCAGAGCATCTCTCCTTTCCTTACCCGAAAACAATTTTGGAAATGAAAGCCGTGAGGCAGAGCCAGGGACTGTTATCTCACCCCCTTTTACCGTTTCAGATGGGAAACAGCCTTTCATCTCTCCCAGGGTGAAAGGCAATTTGCATTTCAAGAGGTCAGGACAGAAGCTTTTTCTCTTTACCATCCGAAATTCGTTATTCAAAGTCTATTTGGGAACAAAACAACACATGCACGGGAAGATGGCCTCTGCAGGCACAAATTAACTGCTCCTGTCATCCCTGATTTCCCTGATGCTGCTGCTGCTGGGGATGCAGGATCGAGGAGGAAGCACAGGCGCTGCTGGAGACGTGAGTGAAACAAACCTGTGAGCTCCTCCCTATGGCTGGAGCTGCTCCAGGGCTCGGGGGTCTCCCCTGGGAACTGGGGGGGCTTTGCACCCCCCTGCCCTGCACAAGCTTGGCTTAGGCAGGTCAGTTCCCTGAGGATACCTCCAGCCCCACCTCCCTGCAAACCCTGCTTCCTTCCAGCTCCCACACTCACCCTGGACTGGGACCTCAGCCTGGCTCCAACAACCCAATCCTGCCTAATAAAAAGCCTCTGGCAGCCCTGAGCTTGGCTGGGGCTTGCTGGGCGCTGCTGCTTTGTTTTCTCAGCTGCTGCCTCTGCCCTCACTGCTGCCACTCACTGATATCGGAGTTTGCATTAGCAGGTGCAACTCTGGGATATTCAATTACCTATAAAAAGCTGTAGCAACACAAGACATTGCTGGAGGCATCAAAGCCTTTGGTTTCAGGGTTTTTCTTTCCTTGGTTTTGGGTGCTTTGTTTTGGTTTTTACCTTGAGTTTGAAAGAGACATCAGGATGGGTAAAGTGGCATTGACTGAATAAAAAAACATAAGTAAAAAAGTGGAGTAAAGAGAGGGAGAAATAAATAAATAAATAATCCTGTTTATTAAATGAAACAGCTGGGTAGGAAAAAAAATGATCTCCGGGAAGAAAGCAGCTCCCTGGGCTATTTTTAGCTCTTTTGTTTCTCCCCCCCTTTCCACCCCCACCCTTCTTGCACAGTCTGAGGGTTTGGTGCATGTCAATCCTGCTGTTCTTCCTCACCTCCTGAGTGCCAGGTGATGTGCTCTTTTCTATTTTCTTTTTTTTTCCCTCGTTTTCTTTGCATCTTATTTATAGCGTGGGGCTGGGGGGAAGGGCAGCAGCATCAGGAGAGGCCGTGCAGGCATCGCCCTCGGTCCGGCTGGGGAAAGGAGGGGGCAGCAGGGGCTGAGCCTCTCCCGCAGCATCCTCCCTCTGCTCCTCAGGAGCTGCTGCAAACCCCCCGAAATTCCCTTTGCCTGGATCTTGGGGGGCTGCAGTTGCTGGGCTCCCGTCTGGTGTCTCCTCTCAGCTCTTGCACCAGTGGGGCTGGAGGAGCCCTGGGTTTCAGGTCTTTCTCCCTCTAGGCACCACCATTCCCAAACCCATCCCAGCAAAGCTCTCCACTACCCCCAGGCACTCAGCCCTGCAACCTTCCCCTTTCCCAGCCATCCCTCCCAGCTCCCACATCTCCCATCACATCCCCTGGCTGCTGCCCCAGGACCCCTCTCCTCTCCTCTGCCACCAGCTCCCCCCTCACCGAGCATCCTCGCGGGCTCCCATCTTTGTGCCGTAATGGAAGAAATACATAATTCTTTTATTATTCAATTAGGAATTTAACACACAATCAGGTGATCGCTTTAAGAGGATTTCCTATAAGGCAGGATTTGAATAACGGGGCTATGAGTAATATATTCCCTTAACTGGTTTATTCCTTTATCAGATTTTTTTTTTCCCCCTAAGCACTTTAATGCATTTACTTTCCCATTGTCGACACTTTTCTCCGCGCTCTTCCTCCCTCCCCGAGCTTATGCAAATCCCCCGTAAGGCGTTTAATGCGCCGTGTGTGTCAATAGCGCCCAAATCTTGGCGACAGCATTAAGGCTTCATGCATGCCCCGGCTGATTAGGAGGGGTGGTGGGGCCAGCCCGGCAGCCCAAACCCCCTTCCAACCCCCACGGTGGGGCCGGCCAAGGGGCCTCCGAGCTGGGAGCTGCATTTTTTTCCAGAGAAAAGGCTGGAGCTGAAAGTGGCTTTTCTTCCACGGCAGGGCGGGCCGTGGATGGGGAGCGCCGGGCTGACCTGTCCGCCGCTGTTCGCTGCCCTGTCGCTCACATCGCGGGACGCGCGGAGGTGTTCCCTGGGAGAGGGGGGTGCCTGTGGGTGCGATGTGAGCCGAGAAGGAAGGGGAAGGTGGTAAAATAACCCCTGAGCCAGTGAGAGTGTGCGGCATCCTGTGATGGACGATCCTGGCAGCGGGTGCTCGGGGCGCCTGCTGCAGCCCTGTGGGAATGGTTTGGGCATGGCTGGCAGGGAAAGCAGGGCTTTCCCCACTTTTTGTGCCAGTTCACCCTCAGCACGCTGCCCAGCCTCCCTTGTGCTGTGGGTTTGCTTCCCCTGAGGCAGCCTCTGGGCTTGGATTTGGGGGGGTTTAGCAGACACGGGGTGTGATGTGCCCGGTCACTGCGGGAGGAGCCTGGAGCCTGCCTCAGGGGGATGTGCTTGCTCTGCTCACCTCGGTGGAATGTTCACTCTGAAACCCACACACTGGGGAAAGGGGAGCCTGGGGAGGAGGGCAGCAGCGATGAAAGGACTAGCAAAAAGAACTGGCTGGTAATTCCTGGTTTTCCAACTGCCTGAGGGTTTTGTGGCTGCTGGTGAGGCCCTTCCTGAGCACAGCACAGAGAGGGGAAAACAACCCCACCAAGGGTAACTGTCACCATTTTCTCCTTCCAGAGAAAAATCTCACTCAACCTGTGTCTGTAAATAGCCTGGTGAGTGGGAGCGAGCTGAACCGGCCCTTCCCGGCGTTGTTTCCTCTACGCCCACCACTGATTGTCTCCTTTTTTTATCCCGTCCTGCCACTCTGCCCGTGCGTGCAGCAATTATGCAAAGTTGCAATCAAGGAGCTGAATTAGGAGCTCATCTTGGATTAATTAGTGATGGATGCAAATCTGTTCCAACAAAGAGGAACGAGGGGAATGCAAAGGCCATGGGTATCCTCCCAGGGTTTCTCCAGCTCTCCCAGGCTTGTTTGAGGGCAGGAGGGATGCAGAGTAATGCCTTGCAGGAGAATTGGGGCATCCACGTGAAAGAATTTGGTTCTTGGCCTTGGGACAAGGCTTGGGTGCCCCAAAGCTGATGCTCAGCTCAGCCCCTGCATCTCCCTGTAGGTTTTAAACCCAGAGCTTTGGGCTTAGAGCATCTCCTCCCACCTCAGCCTCGCTGCAAAGCTTGGGGAAAAACCAGTTAATCCCTGCGGCCTCCAGTGCTGAGCTCCTGCCAGCACTGGGGATTTCTGTTCGCCTGCAATCGGATTGTGACAAACCCCTCCACTTGCATTGAACAAATTCCCTGGCTACTCCCCGCTCCTTGCAGGCCCCACTAATCCCCCAAGTGTGACTCTGGCCAAGAGGCAACATCCCTGATTAATCCCCTCCGTCTCCATGCAAAGCCTCTGCTGCTGAGGATGCTCCTGGTGCTGGCACGACACGCTCGGCCAGCGTTGGGAGCAGACCCCGGGGAAGGATGCAAAAGATGCAATGCTATTTAAAGGAGCTTTTCCAAGAGGGGATTGCAGGCTTGAGAGCAGCCTCTTCTTCCCATGAAGTGGAAAAGATGGAGCTCCTGGGAGCACTGAGCGAGGGGGTGTGGGAAGGGGGGTGCAGAGGTTTTATCCCTTTGTTTTCATTTCCCCCCTCAGTGTCACCCACCCCAGCTGGAGGAGAGAGGGCACCCATTGGGCACAGAATAACCAGGGCAGCCTGGCAGGGTGAGCACAGCTTTACAAAGGGATGGCTCATGGCTCTGCCCACAGGGATGGGGACAGTAGGGACAGCCCTTTCCCATGGTCCCCAAGAGTTTAAAGCTTGGCTTGAGATTTTTGGTGTGCAGACAACTGAAAGGTCTCTCCTTCCTCTCCCCTCTGCAACAGCAGTGATTAATGACACCTGACTCGGCTGGAAGGGCAAGGGAAAAACCAACAATACAGGACATTTCTGGAGATCGTCCTAATCCAGCATTTCGGAACCAAATGAATCAGCAGCTTCTTATTCTGCTGGCAGGATTAGACAATGTTCATCCAGGCTCCTGGGAAGTGAGGTGAGGCTCTGCATAGCAAGGAGCAAGGTGGCCACAGGGTGTTGGCTGGTTCATGGAGCCAAGCAAATCCCTCCTTGTAATCCTGCAAACACTGTTGGGATGCACCCACCTGTGCTGGGAGCCACGGGACAGCGGGGAGAGGCAGGAGAAGGGGAGAATGAAAAAAAAAATTCTAAAAATCTGCAGTGTGGGTGAGGGATGAGGCTGGATGTGGGGTGTGGGGGAAAGACTCCAGGCTGGGGCTGTGTGTGAGGGATGTCCCTCATGCCACAGGGACCAGCATGGCTGGGACCAGGAGCACCATGCCTGGCTGGTTTTCCTGGCTGTTAAAGTGGGTCAAGCAGAAACCCAAGGAGCATCTGAGCTCACCAACCTTGAGCCAACTATGTGGAAGCTGAATTATTCAGGGCCAGCTTAAAAAATTGAAGAGCCCAGCAAAACTCCAGGAGAGCACAGCCCATGGGACCCTCATACCCTTGTCAGGCAGAGGCAGCTCAACCTGCCCATGCTCAGGGGACACCTTGGGCATTTTGGGAGGAGAGGACAGTGTTGTTTGTGTCTAACACTGCCTTTGGGGATGGGGAAAGCAGAGAGAAATTACTCAGAGAAGTTCACCCCGATGGATTCATCTCCCAGTGTTCCCTGTATTGCTCCAAGCTGTAGCAGTTTCCTTGGGTATCCCAGGATGACTCTGTCACACCCGAAGCTGCAGGAGTATTAAAAGGGAACAAGAGAAACAGGGATCTCTTAATTGTGTGATTTTTAGAGAGGAGGTTAAAACTCAAGGCCTCGATCTTTGCCACCAGGTGTTTGGTTGCAGCATGGAGAGCACCACATCCGTTTGGGAGCTGAGATGCTCCCCTCAGCTTGGTTGTCTGTAAAGCACCACCCGTGGTTCTATTCCTGGGGCTGTGGAATGGGGAGAGCCGGCTCCTGGGGGGAATCCCTGTGGTGAGTAATGCTGCCTGGCGAGCGCTGGGAAAAGGCGGGTGCACATATGCTTCAGCTCATCCTGCTCTTTTCGTGGAGCACTTTCTCTGTCTGGGTGCCAAGCAGTGGCAGACATGGCCATGGAGCACCATCACACTCACCCCCCCCCCCTTTTTTT
>VZTB01014375.1:1105817-1133834 GCA_013397245.1 Thryothorus ludovicianus
GAGGTAAGAACCGCCGCGACCTGTTGTGCTCGGCCGGGACCGCCGGGGAGCGGGGGGAAACGAGGGGAAGCCGCCGCCCCGAGCCCGTGCCCGCCCTGGCCCCACGGAGCATCTCCCCGAGCCCCCGAGCATCCTCCAGGCGCGGCCGGGGCCGGCCAGGAGCTTCTCCTTCAGCCCGGGAACGTGGGTTAACTGAATTCCCCCCGTTTATGGCAACTTCGCCGCTGGCAAGATGTCGGGGGACCGTTTTGCCGGAGCAAAAACCTGTTTTGTGCCCCAACAGGAGGGCTGCGGTGCCCGGGGGTCACGCAGAGCCGGGGGGGGGCAGCGGGGCAAGAGCCCCTCTCGAGTGAGACCTCCCACCCCTGCCCGCGATGGAGAAACGCCCCCGCCCCACGCTGGGGCCACAGGGGTGGCAGGGTGTAAATCCATAGGGGCAGACGGATGTAAATCCAGCGGGAGGAGAAAATCCAATTTACGGCAGCGCAGGGATGCTCGGGGGAGCGAGGCGGAGAGTGCCGGAGGCTGGTCCAGCGCCGCGGCCGCGCAGCGCATCCCGCATCCCGCTCCGCTCCCGGCCCCGGGAAGTTTGGGCCACACGCAGTACGTACGAGGCTTTTCCAGCCGGGATGTTCCCCAGCTGGGCTTCCTGCTATGGAAAAACCCTGCAACAGGCTTTGCCGGCACCCCGGGAGATGCTTCCCGCTGGGTTTTATTGCCTGGGGTGGCCTCAGGAACAGGAGGGTATGGGTGAAGGGGATTGCAGGCAGCTCCTCTGGGAGCAGCAGGATGGAGCGGGGTCCCCAAGACAAAGTGCTCTGCTGGGTTGTTCTGCTCGCAGCGATCTGGGATGGGGGTTTTGGGGTGAACCCCAGCGTGGTGCAGGAGGGGGAGCTCATCCCAGCCCCCCAGCATTGCTGTGACCTCAGCACAGCCCCGGGACCCGGGGCAGCGCTGCCCTGTGCACCCGCCCCTGCAGCAAGAGAAGCATTTTAGACTCCAGGAACTCACTCTCAGGGGCTGCGGGCACCACGTTTGCCCCTCGCCTCAGGGCCCTCCAGCATCCAACACATCCTGGCAGCTGGAAAACCTCTCTGCTCCTGCAAACGCCATGTCTGGCAGGGAGACCAAAGAAATCACTGTCATTGATTTTTCCTCCCTTGCCTGACTCAACCTACTGCCTTGGAGGAGATTTTTCACCACCATCACCACCCCTGGATGCCAGGGAGATCTGCAGGAGGTGGGCTGGGGACAGGCAAGGAATTCAGAGCAGTCCCCTGGGGCTGAAGCACGGGGATGAACCCTGCTTAGGGTGGCTCTGGAGGGGTCACTGGGGGATGTCGGGTGTTTGGAGAGCTCATTTTGGGATGGATTCTGTGCGGCCCCCCAGCGTGATGCTGGGGTCTCTTTGGCAGCTTTCAGAGCAGGTCTGTGCTGGCTCTGATCCCTAAGTGAAGCAGATCTGATAAAAGCAGGGTCAAATCTCATCCCTTCTCTGAAAGCTGCAGGAGTGTCTGCCCAGGCCGGCGGCTCTGCCCCAGCCCCAGGCACCAGAGATGCTGAAAAGGGCATAAAGCAGAGCAAGTGTGCTGCCAGCAGGGAGCGAGGGCTTCCTGAGGCAGCCGGGATCTTCCCCGCAGCCGCCTTCCGTGAGTGGTTTTCATCCATTAATTTCTCTAATTGCTTTTGGAAATCACAGTGGCGTTTGTCTTTGGTGGCATCCCAGCGAGGTGCTGAGCCAGGCTGTGCCTTGGGGGTGGCTCCTGTGGGTCTCTCACGAGCACTGCTCACCCCCCCCAAAGCCAAACTTCTTCTCAGAAGGTCAGTGGATCCCATTTGCCTCCGGGAAATCATCTTTCCAAGTGGAAAAAACATCAGAACCGCTGTGATACGGCGAGGCGGAGAAGGCTCAGGGCCACCCACGTGCCACTGTCCCTTGCAGACCCCTGGCATCACCCGGGGGGGGACACAGGAGCAGGGCCCCTCCTGTGCACTCCGGAGGTGTCACTGCTGTCCCTCCCTCCCTCTCAGGGTGGCCAGGATGGGCTCGGTGGGAGCCGAGCGCTTCAAGGAGCTGAGCCCGGCGGCGACGCCCGAGGGGAACGTGGTGATGAGCTTCAGCTTCGACAGCTACCAGCTGGAGGAGGACGAGCTGCAGCGGGGCAGCCAGGCCAAGGGTGTCCTCACCTTCATGGAGCCAGGTGAGGGCAGGCACGGCCCAGGCTGACCCACCCAGGAGCCAGGGTTCCTGCTGGTTTCCCACCCACTTAGGAGCTCCCTGGGATGGGTTTAATAGCCACAAAGAGCCTGAAATGGCACAAGACTGCCCACTACCCTTTATCATCCCTTTGTGTACCCATGTCAGCCACCAGCACATCCCGTGACAGTGGCTCTGCAGGCTGGCAAGGAGTTCAGGGTTGGTGCCCTGTTTCTCCTGCCAGGCTCACCCCCGGCCTGCAGCTTCATCTTTCTCCATGCAGGGCTCAGGGACACTCCTGGGATTCACCCCAACCCTGCTCCACATCCTGAGGCAGCCCTGTCCACCTCCACACCTGCCTTGACCCTTCCTGCACCTTGACTTGTGCTGTTACCTGCACTGCCTGGCTCTCAGCTTGTTTAGCTGCAGTTAAAACTCACCAGACCCCCAAAGCCCAGATGTTTTCCTGCCTCCTGGGTCTCCACTGAAATGTCTTTATTTAGGGAAGGAACTTCTCAGAGCTGGGGCTGTTTGTTTGTGCATCTGCAGGGAGCTGAGCTGTTTCATCGCCTCAAGGCTGGGGTCTGACGTGGGTCCCAGGGGTGCAGCAGTGCCACTGTCATGTCTTTTTCTCTTTCCTCTTTTGGAGCAGTTTCTGAGGACCCCGAGCCCCAGGATCGATACCATGGGATTTATTTTGCCATGCTGCTGGCTGGGGTGGGATTTCTCCTGCCCTACAACAGCTTTATCACCGATGTGGATTACCTGCACCATAAATACCCAGGTAGGTCTGGAGCAGCCCCAGCACTTCCCTGACACCCCAAACCTGGGGAGAGCCCAATCCCACTTCCAAGGGAGCTGAACTCTTGTCCTCCCATCACCTGCCTCTCTTCAGGGACCTCCATCGTCTTTGACATGAGTCTCACCTACATCCTGGTGGCCTTGGTGGCCGTCATCCTCAACAACGCGCTGGTGGAGCTGCTGAGCTTGCACACCCGGATCTCCGTGGGTGAGTGGGGTCCCTGCACACCCAGGCAGTGCTGTCCCCATGCTCTGCCCCTGCCACCACCCCTGTCTCCCCCCCACAGGCTACCTCTTTGCCCTGGGGCCCTTGCTCTTCGTCAGCATCTGTGATGTGTGGCTGGAGCTGTTCAGCCGCAGACAAGCCTATGCCATCAACCTGGTGGCTGTTGGGGTGGTGGCCTTTGGCTGCACAGGTATGTGGCAGAGCTGGGCTGGGATATGGGGGTGAGGGTGGGAAATACCCCCATCCCTGAGCCGTGGTCTCCTGGGACTACCTCCTGCTCTGATCCCTATAACCCTCAGGTCCCTGCCCTGTCCCTGCCAACTCTGTCCAGGGGCACCAGCACTAAACTGTGTATTGGTCACCAACACCACTGATCTGGGCCACCATGGTGGCACCCCAAGCCCCCACACCTGGTGGCCACTCTGGGTGGGAACATAGTGGAGCATCCCGGGAGGGAAAAGAGGCTCTCCTGCTTTTGGAGCAAGGAGCTGCTGGAAGGAGCAGCTTGCAGTTGGCACAGCACAGGGTTCCCTCTGGGGTTTCTTCCCCCTTGCCAGAGTTTCAGCTGCAGCAATAATCCCTCCTTCTCCCCTCTGTGCATCTCTCCTGAAGTGCAGCAATCCAGCTTCTACGGCTACACGGGGCTGCTGCCCAAGCGCTACACGCAGGGAGTGATGACGGGCGAGAGTAAGTACCCAGAGCCACTGACCACGTCCACATCCCACCACACGGACCTGCACCTCCTCCTGGGGCCCCAGTGAGCCACAAACGGGTCCCCACTGGCCCCAGCACAGCCCAGGTCAGGGACACCCCCGCAAATTGGGGAGTTTATAGGTTTCTAAGTCCCATGCCAGACTGGGGTGGGGATGTCTGCCAGGAGCTTTATCACCCCAAAGTCACTGCTGGTGACTCCTCTATACAGGGAAGCACCACACCCATGCAGCAGGGACATGATGGGGGGGATGATGAGGATCGCTGAGCTGGGATTCAGCGGGGCCCAGCCCTGACACCTCTCCCTCACCACCAGGCACCGCCGGGGTCATCATCTCGCTCAGCCGCATCTTCACCAAGCTGCTGCTGTCAGACGAGAAGGAGAACACCGTCATCTTCTTCTTCATCTCCATCGGCATGGAGCTGACGTGCTTCATCCTCCACCTCCTGGTGAAGCGCACCCGCTTCGTGCGCTACTACACGGACTGCTCCCGCAAGGGCCTCCCCGAGAGCCGCGGCGACCCCGGCACCGGCTACCGCGTCCACCACGACGTCACCTCCGAGGATGTCAGATTTGTAAGCCCAGGGTGGGCTTCCCTCCCGGCTTCCCCTGGGGTTTCTTGGCCACTGCGCCTCGGCACTGCTGTCCCATCTCTCCTCATCCAGGAGAACCGGGAGCAAGGGCAGCCGAGCTCCCCGCGGGGCAGCCCCGGCCCCGAAGCTGAGCTGGCTGGGAGTGGCACCTACATGCGCTTCGATGTCCCTCGGCCCAAGATCAAGAGGAGCTGGCCCAGCTTCCGAGGTGAGTGGTGGGCTCGGGGCAAGGCCATGGCTGTGGAATGGGATAAACAATCAGTGACCCAGAGTTATGGGGGAGGATCATCCCTAGGGCTGGAGAGGGACTTTTGAAAAGGGCATGGAACAGCAGGACAAAGGGAAATGGCTTCAAACTGACAAGAGGACAGGATTAGATGGGATATTATCAAATTGTTCCCTGTGAGGGTGGAGGGGCCTTGGAAGAGGCTGCCCAGAGAAGCTGTGGCTGCCCCTGGATCCCTGGAAGTGTCCAAGGCCAGGTTGGCCTTGCAGCAACCTCGGATAGTGGAAGGTGTCCCTGCAGATGGCAGAGGGCTGGATGGTCTTTAACAGTCCCTTCTATCCCAAACCATTCTATGATTCTATGATCCCTTTCCTAATGATGTGCCCAAAACCATGGGGCAAACTTATCTTTGGACCCCCCTGGGGGTCAGACAAAGCTCTCAGGCTCTGCCAGGGGGCCGGGCTGCAGTTTTGGCTGAGCTGTGCTGCCTGTCCCTGCCAGACATGCTGCTCTACCGCTATGTCGTGTCCCGCCTCATCTGGGCCTACATGCTCTCCATCGCCATGACCTACTTCATCACACTGTGCCTCTTTCCCGGGCTGGAGTCAGAGATCCACAACTGCACGCTGGGGGAATGGCTCCCCATCCTCATCATGGCCATCTTCAACCTCTCGGACTTTGTTGGCAAGGTAGGAGAGGGGCCAGAGCCAGCACAGAGGGGGTCTGTCTTCCTTTGGTGCCCTCCTTCTGAGCCACTTGGCTCCACCAAGGGTCATCTCCACCCATGAGGGTGTAACCAGTGTGAGGCTGGTGCTCACCAGCACGGCCAAGGTTGGGTTCCCACAGCAGTTGGTCATTCCACCATCTCAGCTCCTTGTTGCCCCATTTTGGGCAGCACAGGGCCCTCCCCAGCCTCCTCATCCACCCAGCAGAATCTCTGCCCCTCGCTGCAGATCCTGGCTGCCTTGCCCTACGACTGGAGAGGGACCCACCTCCTCGTCTACTCCTGCCTCCGCGTGGTCTTCATCCCCCTCTTCATCATGTGTGTCTACCCCAACGGGCAGCCCACCTTCGGCCACCCCGCCTGGCCCTGCATCTTCTCCCTCCTCATGGGCATCACCAACGGCTACTTCGGCAGCGTCCCCATGATCCTGGCCGCGGGCAAAGTGAGCCCGGAGCAGCGGGAGCTGGCAGGTAGGACCGAGCCCCACGGGAGCCCCACGTGCTGTGGCCAGAGCACCCTGACAGCCCCTGTCCCTCCCCACAGGGAACACCATGACCGTGTCCTACATGACGGGCCTGACGCTGGGCTCGGCCGTGGCGTATTTTGCCTACAGCCTCACCAGTACCTCCCACAGCACCTGTTTCTACACCGAAACCTCCAATGGCTCCTTTACCTCGGGGTACTGAGCCCTGGGGTGGGGCAATGGGGACAGGATGGGACCTGCTTCCCACCATGGTCCCCAGCGCCCCACATCCCTCCTCAAGGAGGGAGCCTGGAGCCAGAAAGCCACCCCAGCACGGATAAGGACTGGTATCCTGTTGGCACAGGGCTGTGGCATTCCAAAAAGGCCTGTGCTGCCCAGCCAGGCACTGTGCAGGGCCACTGCTTGGGGTGACATTCCTCCCACCCCAGGGGACAGTTCTTGTTGCTTTTGGGGGTCTCCCCATCAGCAATGTGCAGCTCTCCAGCAAAGGCTGGGGATCTTGTTTGCGCCAAGCCATTGACAGGAGGAAGAAAATACTGCCAAATCCCAAAGGGAATAGGACCAGCACTGGGGAGGAGGAGGGTGATGGAGGGCTGGTGAGGAAGAAGAGCAAGAGAGGAAGGAAACACTCCTGGAGTCCCCGGTGGCTCTGGGAAGGTGGGTCTCGATTTTCATTGATGGTGCTGCAGGTTTTCACCAGGAATGGCTTGAAATCACAGCCCCTCCCTAAATATGTGAGTCACTTCTGATGGTTGGGGAAAGAATGATTTTTTTCTTTGGACTGTGTCTTGGTTTACCCCCTCTAACTGCAACAGAGGCAGGGTCTTGCCTCCCCCCACCCCACACTGTGAATCTGCCCCATTGCAAGGGGTAGAGGGGGGTCCCAAGGCTACAGCACTGCCAGTGCCACCCACAGGCCCCTGCTGAGCTTCAGGATTTATTGCACAGGACCTAAGTGAAGCTGATTAAAGAATTAAATGTCTTTGCAACGATGGCTGGCCCTTCCTTAGCTGTGCCACTGGCACTTGGTGGCACTTGACTGCTGGGGATGGCAAACACACACAGGGTGGTGCCTGCTGCCCATCCTGTTGGGTCTTGGGGTGCCCCTTGTGCTGCTCCCCATCCTCAGGGTCCCCATTGTCAGCAGGGTTACACCAAAGCCCTGCCAGCCTGCAAACTGCAGCGGGCAGCAGTTGGGAGAGGGAACAGGCCAAGAGGAGCAGAAAATGTCAGGGGAAGGTGCCAACACCACATTTTGGGACCAGCTGCACCTCGCTGTGCCAACTGGCGGGTGCCACCTCCCAGGGAATCAGGCCCAAGGAGCCAGTGAGTGCCAGGCCTGGCCCTGACCCGGCTCCTGACGCATGGGAGGGTCTGGCCATGCCAAGCTCCTGCCTGTAAGAAGTGCAGCTCACACCAAAAAGATCCAGCAAATCCAGCATTTCATCCTTAGCTCATGGCGCCCTGAGCATGGTGGCAGGGACAGGTTCTGTCCCAGCACACACCTTTACTCCAGTGTCCAGTCCTGTCCATCAGTGCCACCACGTCACGCAGACGGGTTCTCCCCAAAAAGCCAACCAGGCACCTGGGTTGTGTCTTTCTCCAGGGCAGGGGCTGAGCCAAAAAGCCATCATTGCCACCAAGGCAAGGGGAGAAAAACCCCTGCGGTCAGGACAAGCGAGACAAAGAAAGATGCTTCGTTGGGTTGCTTTTTTTCAATTAGATTTTTTTTTTTTTTATGAAAAAAGATCACACGGAGTTCTCCAACAAACAGAATGCCAAAAAAATTGTTTTAAACAAAACATAAACAAAACAAAACAAAAAGACAAAAACCTGGCTCTCCTTTCCTCTCGATTGTCTGAAATATCCTTGTGTTCCATAGAAGGCAGTGGGTTTTAAGTGCTTTCTATTTAACATTAGCATAAAATCTCTCTCGCGCGCTCTCTCGCTCTTTAAAATATGCTCACACAATTTGCTTCTAGAAGTACAGTACACTTTGAGCGTGGGGGGTGTGCCTGTTCCCAGATCATTTACAATCACAATCCAACAGGAAATAAAAAATAATATTCTAAACGTCAGACTGTGTTCATTTCTGCCGCTGTGGGTTTTTTTCTTTTTTTGTTTTTTATAATTTCATAATTTTTTTCACAGTTTTAAAAAGTTTATATTTATATATATATATTTATATTTATATTTATAATTAAAAAGTTGAATCCATTTAAAGACTTATAATACAGGAGGGCTAAAGAGTCTTTTGGTACATTAAAACTGTACAGGCTAGAACCGTCACTGTCCGCCGTGCCGAGGCGCCGCTGGCCCGGGGTGGAGATGGTACGAGCTCAGCACCATGTGGGTTGTGTTGAGGACGAGGGGTAACTCTGCAGGGCTGTCCCTCACCCCTGAGCCCCGGCCTGGGACGCAGCCATGGTGGAGAGCTTCCAATGTGTCCTTGGCTTCAGCGTGTCCCCAGCGGAGCCCGGCCCCGCTCCGCGTCCTGGCGTTCCGTAGTGCGAGTGGGAGTTGCAAAGATCAGTGCGTCTCTTGGAGTTTTGTTTTAAGTGCAAGGATGGTGCGTCGTTCTCCTCAGGCTCTCCTCGGGTGTTCCCTCTGGCCAGGTGTAGCCCTGGAGCAGCAGCAGCGAGTGCCCAAGGGGAGCTCAGCCCCTCCATGGATGCAGGAAGCTGAACGGTGCAGTGCCTGAGCCCAAGGTGGCAGCGGGGCTCTGGCTGTGGGAATGCTGCAGGCAGGCACAGCCGGGTTCACACACTGTCCCCATCCCCTTCAAACCATGGGCAAGGCTCCCCAGCAGCTCCACGTGTCAGCACGGGCAAGGCATGGTGGGCAAAACTGGGTGAGGGATGCCAGAACCCAGTGGTCTCTGATCTTCTCTCCTCCAAGCACCAAGCAGCAGCTTTTCCCAGTCCTTTCCTGCCCCTTCTCTCCACGCTCCCAAGAGGTCTCAGTTTGCCACACGTCACCCCCCTTGCCTCCAGCACTGTGGCAGGGCAGAAGGGGTGCAGAGCTGCAGAGGGTTCAGACTGTTCGTTCAAGGCAGTGTCCCAGACTGATGTTGGCTCCTCTTCCACTTGGCTCCTCCCAGCCTGGAGGATTCTCTTCTGCCATCTCTGTGCTGGGGCCAGCCCTGCCCCGTGGTGCTCCACACGCTGCCGGAGGGGCCTCCAGGGAAAGGGAACGGCAAAAAGGCGCTGAGAGGATCGAGACGAGGCGCTGAGAGAGACTCATCTCCTTTCTCTTTCACCCTGTCCTTCCTATAAAGGGTCATGCGAAACTAAGCAGGAAAGGGAATATAAGGACGGAGAGGAGTGCACGCAGAAGGCAACAGGGTCCTTCCACGCACGGGCGGCTTCCGAGTTACTGATGGGGGAAAATGACACAAAAGGGATCCCTCCTGCTGGGGGGTCCCGCTGGTGAAATGATCACGAGACCCATGTGCTTTCCTGGACCAAAAGGAGGAAGGGAGAAGTTGGTCAAGTGTCACCTGACTTAAAGCCACTTCCAGAAGAGCCTCGAGGTTCAAGCACCACCACCTCCCCCAATGGCATCTTCCTCGAGTCCTGTAACTGCTTCCCCAACCCCTTTCTTCAGCCTTCTCCTTCCTCCTCGCGTCTCTTGCGCTCTCCTGTCTGTAGTGTGACACAGAAATGAGCATTGAAAGAAACAATCATGTCGTCTGAACAGGCACGTCCTCAGGTTTGTCCCTTCCCTTCCCAGGGGGTGGCATGTGTCCCCTGGGCGGTCAGCAGATGACAGGGACCCCGTCAGTGTTGAAGATCATGCCCGTGGTGGGCTCGTAGGTCCCTGCAAGGTAGTAGAGGTCCTCACTGTCTTGGTATTTCTTTGTCTTTAGCATCTGCTCATATTGATCCAGACCAACCACAAGACACTTGTGTGAGATGGTCTGGACATCGTTTTCATCCACGTGAGAGGACTGGTAGAGGGCTCTCTGCACAACATGAACAGAGGGAAGGAGGTGGGGAAAAAAGGAGACATTAGATCACACAGTATTTACAGCACCATCTTCAATAAGCAGGAAAAATACTCATCATAATGGGACAGGACTGTGCTCACACTCAAGAACATCACACTCATCCCAACAGCCAGCCCAGGGGAGGGACACTGGGAATGTGCACAGGCCCATGGACAGCCTGGAGAATCCTCCAGCCCACTGAACCTGAGCCCTGGCTTTCACTTGGCTCCCACTGATGGGAATGCTGCAGCTGCCCAGCTCACATACAGGGAAATATGGGGGCCAGGAGTTTGTCACCCTCATTTCAAGGATGCAAATACAAAGATGGGTGCTGAATATCAGCTCCCTGTTCCTCCCCACACCCAGCATCTGCAGCTACTCCCACCCTCCCAGAAATATCCATCCCAAGCCCTTGGCACGGCAGACTTGGCAGCCAAGGCAAAAAGCAAGAGCCAGAGAAGTCTGGGGGCATTTCCCAGCAGTATTTATTTGTTACAGGGTACCCAGCATTCCCTCCCAGCCTTCCCCCAGTCTCACCAACCTCCATAAAGTCCTTCCTCTGGTTGGATGCCTGCAAAGCTGTGGCCAGACTCCTGCCTGATTTCTGATCCCAGCGCTGTGCCCAAGAAGAAAAGGAAACAAATGAAAACCTGGTGAATTCATTGGTTTTCCAAGCCATCACATCCTGCCCACCACATGTGTTTTTGGAACTTCAACTCCTGCCTGCTGCCACTAGGAATAAATCCTGTAGTAAACCAGCTGCACACATGTGCAAAATTCAGTGTTTCTGAGCACCAGGTTCATCCTTACACTTTCAAGTTTTGATCTGGGCTCTTGACACTCTTTTTGGACCAATGCAAAAGTCTTTATTTTCTAATACAAAGAAACTTACCCCTCCCTTTTTCAAGGGGCCAACACTGGGCTTGCCCACACCACAGGCAGCCCCCACAAGATGAAAGAATGGGGCCACCCTTCAGGATACCAGTAACAAACTGGGCTTTGGGTGTTTTCCTCATCACTGGAAACAAAAGGGAGCAAGGAGCTTTGCAGCCCTCTCAGCAAAGAAGACCAGCCTACCTTGCCTTCATTGAGTTTCTTCCCAGGGTTGGTTTCTTCGGGGTGATAAAACCATTTGACTCGGACCACCATGTTGTTCCCCCAGGATTCCCACATGCTCTGGATCCGGCCAATGTAGGGCAGGTTGGGGCGGCCGGCGGACAGGAAAACGGCGCAGTCTCCGATGCGGATGATCTCCTTGCCCCGCACGATGGCCTTGTAGAACAACTTCCTGGCCTTCCCTTTCATCCCTCGTCTCTGCCAAGAGAGGATCGTGCAAGTGGTCAGCCAGGCATCACTCGTATTTTCCCTACACACCACTGTTTGCCCTGTCCCGCATGCATCCCTTTGCTGTTGGCCAAGCCACAGTATTCCCACAGGAATTGGGGTTGAGGGACACACTGTTGGGAAGGATGAAACAGGAAAGCCTTGTAAATATGACTGCCTCATGGAAGACTTTAAGAATGTGGAAACCATAAATGAGATTGAAATGAAGGCAACCTTTGACATACGAAACCCTAGTTGCTGAACACCTGAAAAGCTGGTATGTCCGGCTGAGAGTAATCCCCTCTTGTTTAGATAAGCAAGACCCTCTGCTTGCTGCTAAGTATGGTAATGTAAGGATTCTTATAGACTGTATGTAAATGCCATAGAATCTGTATCTTGTAATAGATTGGTTAGTGGAAATTAGAATATTCAACATAGAAGAGGATTTATCGCATTGAAACAAGAACCTCACTCTCTTACGCTTTTCCTCTGACTCTCTTAGGCTCTTCTTTTTACTCTCTTGCTCTGATTCCTGCCTTTCCTTGCTCTCTTGCTCCTGCTTTTATCTGCTCCTATCTCTTGCTCCTCAGTCCTTTGTTCTCCCCGACCTGGGCCTGCTCTGAGCTGCGTCCTAGCTTGCACCCACGCCTTTTGTAATAAAAACCAAATTCTAGGGCCCAGCTTCAGAAATCTCTCGTCTCCGTCCGCTGTCCCATTCACTGGGCACACAACAGTCTCCTACAACACACCATGCAGAACGGCTTCCCCAACACAGTGAAAGCCAACCCCAGCCTCCCTGCACACTGCACACTTGGAACAGCAGTCCCACCACCCCAGGAAAAGGGAAGAGACACCAGAAGGCAAATTCCAGCGCCACAGTGCCGAGCACTACGGAGCATTTACCTGCGTGGGCTTCCCAAACCACTTCCAGAGCTGCCGTGCCGGGAGGAAAGCGGCGATCTTGGGCCTGTTCTCCACGGAGGGCAGGCGCTGGCGCTTGGCCAGCTCCTTGGTGGTGGGCAGGTGGATGCCCTCGCGCTTCTTGGGCCGGCTCTTGTTGCCGCCCTGCGGCGGCGCCGGCTGCTGCGGCGGCTGCTGCGCCGGGGGCTGCGCCGGCTGCTTCTGGCTCTGCGGGTGGGAGGACGCCCGGGATTTCCCTGCCTGCTTGGTTTGCTTGGGTGGGAGGGTTTGCTGCACCGAGGAACTCGGCTGGGCCTCAGCTACTTCGTCGTCAGAGCTACAGGAGGAGTCTTCATCTGTAGTGGAGGAGGAAGAAGAGCTGGAGCTTGAGGAAGAAGAGGTTGATGAGGTGGAGGAAGAAGAGGAAGATGAAGATGAGGAGGAGCTGCTGCTAGAAGAGGAAGAAGAGGAGGAGTTGGAGGAAGAGAGAGGGGTGGATGCTCTTGAGCTGGCTGAGCTGCTGTCCTGGGCTTCCCCTTGGTTCTTCTCTGCCTCCTCTTCTCCCTCTGATTCTGAGCTGCTGTCACTGCTGTTGCTCTCAGACTCCTCCACAGCTGCTGGAGCTGCTGCCTTTTCTTCCTGGTCCTTTGAAGCAGCAAGGCTCTCTGCTGAGGCATCAAACTTTCCTCCAAAGCTGGCAGGGGAAGGGTCTCCCTCAGCCACCTTGGCTCGGGAAGATTTCTGCTTGCCCTCCACACTCACTGCAGAATAGCCCAGCCCCAAGAGACCCTTCCCATCTCTGCGACTGGCCAGGTTCGAGTCCTCCAGCATCCTCATCGCCTCCTTCATCTTCTTTGTCTTTGGAGACATCACACCCTCATGGTCCAGCTTGATCAGGATTTCGTTGTCATGCTTCCTCTGAGCCTTGACCATGGTGCCAAACTCTTGTGTCTCCTCTGTGGGCCGTCCTTTCTTGCCCTTGGCTTTGGACACCGAAGCATCGCCGGAGCCGAAGGCCGCCAGCGTTCCCGGGAGATCGCCGTAGGGCTCCGTGCCGAGGATGCTGCCGAACACAGCAGGCTGGTAAGAGGGTTGTGGGGGGCTGTGCAGCTTCGTGGAGATCTTCATTTTGCTGGCTTTTGAACGCTTTTCCTCTGTGGGAGCAGGAGAGCCTCCAGTCGGCAGCGGTTGTGATTTTCGTGACCCCTTCATGCTTGGCTTGCTCAAGCACGCCGGCTTCTCTGGGACTGAGGAGGTAACAGGTGAAGACTCCACCTGATCCTTCTCTTCAGGCAAGGCAGCCTCTTCTGCAGAGGAGAAGAAACACAAAGACATGATGTTATCCCTCCAGATGGGCTTTATTAGCTCAGACACAACCAGACACCAGTGCTGACTGGTCTCTGGCCAAGCATGGCTTGTTCCTGCCTGCTCAGGTACCCCCAAAGGAACACAGGGGGTGCCCTCACTGCTCACTGAACAGCCTGGTGCCAGTACCTGTGAGCAGTGATGGACAATGCCCAGGGGTCCTGCATCAACTTCAGGAGAACCAAACTACAAATCTCTTGTACCTTTACCCCTATTGACAGCTGCAGGGATGCTCAGCTGAAAAAGGGACTCTGCTCCACATCCCTGACTGACACAAGGTGACTGTCACAGCACAGGCCAGCTTCAAGCCAGCCTCCTGTTGCTCCAAGCAACAGCACTAACCTGGGGAGAAGAGTGGGGAACTGTGCAAAGATTCCCTCAGCTCCAGGCCTGGCAGTGTGGCAACTTACCAGCTTTGGCCTTGACACTTGGCTTCCTCCCTCGCCCTTTGCCCTTTGACACGGGCTCCTCTGACCCCAGTGCAGCTCCCTCTTTTCCTTCTCCAGTGTCCTTGCTGGATTTACGGCTGCGGCGCTTGGTGCTGGGCACCAAAAGGGCAGGGGAAGGCTCAGCACCTGGAACAGGTCAAAGAGATGTTCAAATGCAGTCAAATAACACATAAAGCAGAGATGTCATACAGTGAAATTATCCCAACCAAACCTGCAAGAGGGCCTGGGCCTTTTTCCTTATGGGTGATATCCCACCCCAGCTCTGTGTTCTATAACTGACAGTGAAATCTTTGTGACTGAAATTCTGTGAACTTGCCCCAAAATTTGAGGAAAGCAGCCCAAAACTCCATATATGTCAGAGTGGGAAGTGTCTTACAAAAAACTGAACAGCAAGACTCACACTGGATCTTGTAGTCAGGTGGGAGAAGCCGAATGTGAGACAGTGGGATGCGTCCTGTGTCCCCGTCATCGAACTCTACTGTGATGAGATCACCATCTTCCTCCAGATCCAGGGTTCCTGTGGGGTGGGGGAGCAGAAGATGGGATCAGGAACAAACATCAGAGTACAAATCCCTTGTAAGGCAAGTGGGAACGTGAGGAAAGACAGGGATGCTGCACCAGCTGCAAAGCATCCCACTTCACCTTTCCTAGGCTGTGCAGGGAGGGCACAGAAGGCTCACTCTGCAATGGAAAGTCCCTGACAATACTAAAGCAGCCCACTCAGTGTGAAACTCCCCACCAGCAGCACTGCTCCAGAACATAACACCCATTCCAGTCTGACTTCCCACCTCTCTCCACTATTTCCCTCTATTCTTGCAGAAATTTACTTTTCTCCTTTCACTGAAATATCTTTTTTTAAGCTGTGTCTTGTAACTACTCTCAGCCATCAAAAACTGCTGCTTTTCACTTTCTCCAAGAAAAATAAGCTGTGTTCTCACCCTCTCTTATTGCATCAGCATTACTGGTTTATACATCAAAAGTAATTATTCCCTTTTACACCAAGAGCCCAAAACCAAGACCAGCTATAGCAGAATTGTTCAGAGCCATTCACCAACTTTTTAACGGGACCAGACTGGAGAGTTTCGTGTCAGAGCAAAGTTGTGAGTGTCCAGGTGATCTAGAAACCTCCACAGCCTCAGAAATAACTGCTGCCTGGAATAAATTCTTTATGAAATGTATTAAATGCTTTGATACATTTAGTCTTCTAAATTGTTTGAACCTCTTCCTGAACCTGCAGGATATTACTAAATCTGCATTATTAATGAGAGAGGCCTGACCTGGAGGAGAAAACAGGCCAGGCTCTCTGACCTCCAGGACACTCACAGCAGAGCTCAGGGCTTCCCCAGACAAGCCTGACATCCCTGAGGACACACAGGGCTGAGACATGCCAGGTTCAGAGCAGCCAGGGTGGCCTTACCTCGGACAACTGTCCCAGGGTAGAGGCAGCGGTACTGCTGGCTCCAGTAGGCTGCAATCCTCGTGCCCTCGGGCAGGAACCGCACTGAAGGGGGCTTCACATCGATGATCTGCTCAGGGCAAGAGGAAGGCAATTACTGACCACCCTGGCACCAGCACAGACCATCCCACCACACCTGGCATGGAGCAAAGCAGCTCTGGAGAAGGCAAGGGACAGTTTCCCTGCTGGGGAATGGCCTCCTGTGTGCTCACAGGGCCAGGGGAAGGACCATCCCTGCTGGGTACAGGACTAGTGCCTGCTGCCAGCGGGGGAGCTTGGCTATGGGGCAGCGAGCACACCAAGGGGAGCTCTGCCCACACTGACCAGGGCATTCTTGCAGCTGGAGGAGGAGAGAGCTTCCAGCTAGCCCTCCCCACCCCAGAAAGGCCCCGGGCACCGAGGACAGGCAGCCTTTGGCCTCACATACCGCTTCCTGCAGGAGCTGCTCCAGGCAGTAAATGTGGGGACGGTTCCCCCGCTCGCCCTCCACCACCACCCGGTATCTGAAACACAAAGGCTCAGTCAGACACAGCACATGGGAGACACCACCCTGACCAGGTAACGCCTCCCTCAGAGGATGTGAGAGCACTTAATGGGAGATAATTGGATTTCCCCCAGTGTTGATAAACCAGAGTGAACTCTCCTTCCCTCCCTGCCAGACACAGTCAGTCTCTGGGCAGCCAGCTCTACACAACCCCCAAACTGATCCATGCAGCAGCTAGGTCCCCATTTTCTGGCAGATCCCAAGTGGGTACAGCAGCCCCTCAACTCACATGTCTGGTGAATGCACTGTCTTGACATGACCAGCATAGAGCAGCTTGTCATCCATGGGGATGAGGACACGCAGGCCATCCTTCAGCTCATCCTTGTCAATGATGCAGGAGCGGGGAGCTGTGAGGTGTTGGAGCAAAATGGGGGTTAGAGAGCACCACACATGGGAAAGGGACACTGAGGGGAGAAGGCAACTTCACAACTTCACACTCCCAGCATCTCTGTCCCCTCTCTCAAATGAAAATATGGCAACTCAGAGATTTGGCTTTAACTAGATGTCACAGCGAGCCATGCTGATCAGACTGTGTTTTTATTGAATTGACTGAAAAAGTGGTATCTCCACCCCGAAGACTCATGGCTTTGGATGAGGAATGTGTGAAAGCAGCACAGTTATCATCTGAGCAGCGCTGGGAAAACTGCCCAGCTCCTCTGCCTCTAAAATCCTGCCCTTACCTGGTGTGGGTGGCCTCTCAACCAGCATGCTCAGTGGGATGTTCTCATCCTCTGAGAAGCTGCTGTCTTGGTTGGGTTCAAAATCCTCCTCTGCTGCCATGCTCTCCATGAGCTTGCTGACAGCTCCTCCTTTCCCTCGGTTCTGCAGGTGAGCAAGCAGCACATCAGCTGGATCACCACAGGAAACATTCTGATCCCATCTCACCATCCTCCAGTAAAAAATAACCTGAGGATATCAGGACAAACCTGTCTCCACCCTCAGGAATGTTCATCTTACAAACAGTTAAGTGGGTGCATCCAAACTTGTTGCTGCCTTTATCCCCAGCAGTTGACCAAAAGCTATTCCCCACATCCTTGCTCTTGGAGGCTGGGAGAGATGCTGTGGAGCTGTAGTTTTGCTCTGCATTCACCAGAGTGTTCCTGAGCCTCTGCCTTCACTAAACAGGCACCAGGCACTGTTCCTATTTCTTCTCCCATCTCCATGATCTGTTCCTTGCTGTTACACACAGACTATAATCATCACACAGAAATCCTGTGAGATGACAGCAGTGTGTGTTATGAGAGATGACAGGCGACAGCAGTGGAGCAGGAACCAGCTGTGACCCAGTGCTGAGCAAGGCTACTCCACCACCATCTCCTTGGTCCTTGCTTTCCATGCAAGCTCTCCCTCCACCCCATGGCAGCCTCAGAGAAAATCCTGCCTGCTCAGAATTTGGGGGATGAAGGCAAATGAACACCAGATGGTAGCAGCAGGTACTGTCTGAGAGTCCTCCTTGGATTTTAGGCTTCTCAAACCAGTCCTTTGCCTGTAACACACCCAGCAAAACCTGCACCTCTGTTTTCCCTTCCTCACACTGCGACAGTCTAAGATACAGCAAGGCTCTGCCAGCCACACTAGAACTAACCCCTCACCTCTTTTTTAACCTCCTTGGCTTTCACTTTAGCTTTACTCTTCTTGGTGGAGCCCAGGGCACTTGCCAGGCTGACCCGAACATCAGAGGGGGAGCTGGGGATGCCAGGAGGAGACATGGAGGAGGAGGAGGAGCAGCAGGGTGTTTCTTTACCCTTCTTCCGCTGCTAAAAATAAAAACAAAACACTTCCATCAGTAAAGAGAAGATTGGTAAAGATCTGGGTCCAAAGGAAAGGGCAAAGGTGGAGCAAGGCAGGCTATGCACAGGTAAGGATTAGGTCCAGCCAGCAGTTAGTTCACTGCCCATATCACATTCCTGCATCTCCCAGCTCTGCTTTCTGTCTTCATGCATTTTGGGAAGAGATTTTCATTACCCTAGAGAGCAACTCCTGCCCATCAAATCTTCCTCCAAAGAGCTCCAAGAAGATCCCAGTTGGCCTCATGTCATAACTAACTTGTCTAACTCTCCCCATCAGTACACTTCCACAACACTGCCATGAACTGAACTGGAGCCAGAGGGAGCCAAGCATTCAGCTTAGAATGAAAAGCCAGTAAAGCAGAGACCACTGTCACCCCCAGCCAGAGACAGACCTCAGAAGTAACCTTATAAAAGGTGAACAGCCTTAAAGGCCAGTCTGGGGGCCACAGGTCAGCAAGAGGACAAGCTCATGCAGAGAGTGGGAGAGAGATGTTTTAATGCAGGACCGTGGACTCCGGCCACCCAAACAGAATGGATTTGGGACATGGAGGGTGACAGAAGTAACCAGCCCCATTCAAACATGGCATTTACTCCCTGCAAGTCAGATCCAAGTCTGACAGAGCCTCGAGGTGTACATGGGGCTGACAGGGGCAACCAAACAACTGCTGAGACAGGACTCAACTCCCCTCTGCCTTAGTGAGTTCACTGCCCTCCCCACACCCTCAGCTCCCAAGTGTCCCAACACCAACCTGGCCAGCACATTTCCTCACCTTGCTTAGCTCCTTCCTCTCCTTCCCCTTGCTGCCCTCCTTTTTGGGGCTCATGGGGGCCCCCTTGCCACAGCGCCCAGGTTTGGAGACGGGGGTGGAGCTGGCAGGAGCCGTGGATGTCAGCACGGCCGAGGACGTGGTGGCGTCGTGCAGGAAGATCCGCTCGCTGCGGCGCCGGTTCCACAGGTCATCGTCGCTGGCCTCCAGCCCAAACTCAAAGCTCAAGTCCTTAGGGGATTTGAATTTCTTCAGCTTGCGGCCTTTCTCAGAGCCCAGCTTGGTCTTGTCAGCGCTCCCAGATGCGGAGTCAAGGCTGCTGGGGGCCTGGCTTGGCGGGATGCTGCTGGGCTCCAGCGGCCCTTTCTTCCCGCGCAGCAGCCCTGAAGGAGATTTCTTCCTGATCTTGATCTCGCTCTCCGAGTCCGTGTACTCAAACTCTGTCCCTAGGTGCAAAGGATTTAACCATCAGTCAAAGCCCTGGCTGAGCCAGGAGGGGACACATCCTGCTGGAAACTTCTGGGCTCCATGGGAGATGTTGTGCCTTTTCCACAGAGCTCTTGCTTGTTCCCCTTCCCAATCTCCACATCCCTCAGACCTCCATTTCTGAGCCATAAAACACTGGAAATTCCCTGGAAATAAGCCTGCTCTGCTCCAAACTAGAGCCCAATCATTCAGGCAGTGTGGTTCAGTGTGTTCCCTGCCTCCATTTTCTCCCTTCTCTCACAAGCAAAACCCTGCAGGGAAGCTCTGAAGAGCAAAGATACTTTAATATGCCCCTCCTCAAAAAGGAGCTGCTCAGCTGAAACCAAGCATAAACCCCACAAGCTGATCCCTCCTTCCCTCCTGGTTGGGAGCCCTCTCCAGTTTCACCTTTGTTCCAGGAGAACAATGTCTTTTAACAAATGGAATAAACCCATACTTCAAGCTTATTTTTTCCCATTGGCCAACAGACACCACAGATCTTTTTACTGGCTCAAGTAGTCGCCTTAAAGTCAAGAGAGGTAAATGATCTTTTGTCTGTGGCAAATGGAATTCCCCTCACATTGGCCTCTGTTCAGCACCATGAACACAGCAGTACCCAAAGGCCTGAAATACTGTAGTAATGCCAAGATGTTCTCCATCTTCACTGTGCTCCCCTGAACCTGATAAAGGAGAGCAACATCATGTTTCCAGGGCCAGAAGAGAAACTGAGGCAGCACCTACCCAGCAACACAGGTAGGCAAACAACATTCACATGGGAAAATGAAAATGTGAATGGACACAAGCAAGGAAAGCATCTTCTCTTGGTCCTTCTCTAAAATACACTCATTTTCCTGGGTAAATTCAGTCTGCAGGAAACTGTTCTCATCTTCTACCCAACCCTCTTCCCCTGAGACAGCCCCAGCATGAAAAGAGCCAGCATGTCAAAAACAAAGCTGGCAAGGCTCAAAATGAAAAACCCATTGGAAATTAAAACACTCCTTCTCCTCTCTCACTACTGCATGAGGTAATTTCTAGATGCTTCCAGTTTCAAGGAGGGCAGGTTACAAGACAATAAATTCTTAGCAGAGGCTGTTGGAACAAGCTGGCAAAAGCCTAATATAGCATGGAAACAGTGCTAAAACAAGCCAGGCTCCCAAGGAGGACATCATTTTCCATTCTGAAGTATGCTATAAATTCCATTATCACTTAATAAATATTAATAGAAAATTTATAAATGGAACCCATATAGATCTGTCTGACCAGGAACAATGTCACCAATGGGCACTTGTGCAGCAGGGCATGGAGAGGGGAAGAAATGAAACTCCCAACACATTGAAAATGAGGCAGGGCAGAAACTCAAATTCTGGCACTGCAAACACATGAACAGAGGAAGGAACGCTTGTTTCAAGTCTCACTGGCTGGTTTCTATAAGGAAGCTGATGGGATGGGCTGATGGAAAAGAGCTTTTCTTCTGCTTGGGTGTCTGTGCTTCCCTTGGGTACCCAAGATCAGCCACATTTAGCACATGCTTTCTTCCCTAAAATTTAACAGCACCTCACTGCCTTCTGCACTCTGTCCAAGGGGATGCAGCATCCCACTGCTTGCCTTTGCAGTACATTTTGTTGAGAATTTGCCAAGTAGGAAAAGAGGAAACTTTGACAAAGCCACAGCTGTCCCCAGGGAAGCCACAGCTGCAGCTGCTAACCTGCCATGTGTCTGACTGGTTTTTGTTTCCCTATCAGGCCACTTTCTCCACTTTCAGCATCTGGACCAAGCAGCCAAAGCAAAGAAAGGGCAGCTCAGTGTCTGAGTACAGAACCTGCTCTCTTGCAGCACAGCTGGGACCTCCCAAACCTTCCACCTTGCCCCCACAGCAGCACCCCAGCCCGTGGAACTCACCCATCAGGCTCTGCCGCTCCTCCTTCTTCTTTGCCTTCTGCTTGGCCTCCAGCTGGATGATGGAGAGCGGAGGGGGAACGATGGGGCTGGGCATGGCGCTGGCAGCAAACCTGGCCAGAAGGCCCAGGCCACTCTCATCCAGGGCAGGTGACGACAGCCTGTCTGTGCCATCCGTGCCATAGTCCTCTGCTTCCTCCTCTTCCTCCTCGTCATCGTCCTCCTCCTCCTCCGAGCTGGAATCTGGCACGCAGAAAACAGGGAACCCGTTAGGGGACCTCACAGAGCTGAGCACCAGCCACATTCCCAACTGAACCACGACTCTCCTGCTGCTCTGTGCCCACCTTGTGGCACTGAGTCACCCAGGACTGAGCCACAAGACGCTGGCCATGGGCACACACGTGTCCTCGCAGCCATAGAGCCGGTGTCACCCTGCCTGCCACCACCCTGGAAGGACACAGCAATACAGGGCACGGCAAAGACGACCCACTCGGGACAAGGGAGGGAAGAGCAGGGTGTTGGCAGATTTGAAAAGGATGCCAGGCACCCCTTCCCTACAGCTTTCAGGAGGAATTAAAAGCTTAATTCCTTTGAAAATCCCAACCTGGGAGCTGTGGGATTCCCCTCCCGCCCACCAACACTTCCTCCATAACGAAATCCATTAGTGTAATCAGAACCAGAGATCAGCATGGAAGGGGAATACCAGGGAGCAGCCTGTGCCATGGCGGGAGGCAGGGGGGACACAGGGAGGAGAAGGGGCAGGAAGCAAAATGCAAAGAGGGGGGGAGAAATAATAACTCGAAAGTAATGGATTTGGAATGCATAAGGGAGGAAAGTGTAGGTAGTGCTGGAGACAAGGAGCAGTGTTTGAAAACTCTGCCTCAGAATTCTCTCCGTGCCTTTCATTTCCCTCTCTACAGCTCAGGAGAGCAGGCAGGGAGAGCTGCCCACAGCCAAAATCTAATTCTGGCAAAGAAATCAGCCCCACTGCCTCGGCTGACACCTGCAGAGCAGTGGGCTGAGGGTTTCCTCTAGGGTGTGTACCCAGCAGGTATTTTGGGGGCAGATGCTCCAAGAGTGGCACCTCTCCCTCCCTACAGCGCTTCCCAAGAGCCTGTCAGCAGCTCAGAGGCAATTAAATTTACACAGCATCTCATCCAGTGAGTGCTGGTGAGCAAGCCACTTCACAAATGCACATATACCACACACACACACTTATACACACACATATTTGAGCACACAGATCTATAAAAATATATATATTTAACTTCAAAAAGTGGGTCTGGAAAAGATATTTCATTTCTCTTGAAATTGAGGGCTTAAGTAGGATCATTGAGGCTGCTGGAAAATTTCCACCACTAGCAGGAGCCCTGTTCTGAGCCCACTCCCCAGCTCCTACCAGCCACTAAACTTCTGTCTGAAATCCAGCCAAATGAGAAACCAGATCCCTTCAAAATGAGCTGGAATGAACATGAAAATCCTTTTCTTTTCACATATGCCCTCTGGGATAGATAAAAACGTCCTCAACACTTGGTTGCTCAGAAAAAAAAAAAAATACAATAACACAAGTGTTATTTTTCTATTATATTAGAAAGAACAGGAATATCAGAAAACAATGTTCTCATCCTTGTATTTTATCAACTGAGGTAACTGGCAGTTTTTTGTTTTGTTTTTTTAAACATGGATGGTTTATCTCTGTAGCATACATCTGAAAGGCACAGAATACTAACTTTTAACTGCACAAAAATTCCTTCCCCATTTCAGTTGCTCAGACTGGTTCCTTGTGATATAAAAATGCTACTAAACCTACACTCCTGCAGTCAAATACCAAGAAATCCACTGTTCACTCCTTGCATAAAAACCACATGTAAAGGAAAAAAAATCCACAGCAAATTTGGATCAGATTCCTTCCCCTACCAGAAAACAGGGCACAACTGCTGTTTTTATATCACATTTTGCCAAAAATGAAAACAAATCCAGATGAACTTTATTCTGAGATGTGAAAACCACCTGAAAAGCAGCAAAACCCTGCCCGAGTTCAGTGACACCCTGTGGGGTAGCAAGATCTCCATCCATCCCATCTAGATCTGAAATTCAGCAATTTTCAGCAAAAACAGGGGGAAAAAATGAAAAAATCAACTTTTATTTGAACTCATGGCAGACCTGAGAGCTGGCTGAGCAGAGAGTGAGCAGCTTGGAAAGGAAAATGGGGGGGAGTGTAAAAAAGGGGGAAAGTTTGCAGGAAAATCCTTCCATGACCAGTCCAGCCCCACTGGCTCAGCCACATGGACTGCCCAGCATCACCATTCCTTCAGCACTCACACTCTGCATGAGCAAGGGCAAAAGGGCACCCAGCAGCTCCAGTATTTCAGAGGCACTCAGGTAAAACAGATTTAAAAGCCAGGATGGCAGTGGCAGTTCCTCAGGCTACAGAAAATAAATGGTAGCAATGAGGTGCCTGGTGTTCATTCCAACCTCCTGCTCATACACAGCATCACACCAAGGAAAGGCAACTGAAGACAGTCCCTTGTCAGCATTTTTACCACAACACTTATATTTTTATCTGCAGGAGATACAATTTCCAGCCTGAAAATAACCCCATCTTAACACATTGACAGCACAGATCTATCCTCCTCCACCTCTCATGGCGAGGACAGATCTTGCTAACCCCACTCCACATGCACAACACAGTCCCTGCTCCTCTTCCTTCTGATTTTCCGAGGGACAAAAAGTAACAAATGAAGCAAAAAGAAGACATTTGGGGCACTGCTCCAAGCCCACATTCTTCTAAACCAAGTCCCCAAACTTCTGGCCATGGTGGCAAGTAAGCTGCTGCTGCTCTCTGTCCATCTGTACAGCTCCTTGGAGAGACTGGTGCCTGTATTTAATAGGAAGCAGGAGTTTTACTCCTACTGTCCCAAATTATGTGTAGATTTAAAATTAACTATGCACAGATTGAAGCCTCAATTTTATTTTTTTTTTGTCCTGAAAAGGTGATTTTTAGCTAGCAACAGGGAAAGACATTTTGAAAAAAATCATTTTTTCCTTCAGTGGTAATTCTGTAAACGCTGAGACAGGATAAGGGAAAAAAATGCTCAAAGTTAAAAATATCTTTTCTAACTGACATTTTTAAGAGCCTGTATATGTGTGTATATACCCACACACACAACCACACGTGTACATACAACTCCACAGCCAAAACAAACAATATATTCATATTTAAATGCTACTGCTGCCAGATAAACTGAAGCCAAAGATTATTTTAATTTTTACCTGCACTGAATTAAAACCCAAACCCAGTTAAGAATCCTAAGTTTTCCCATTGCTTTTAACAGCTAAGCTGCCATGGTATTTTACTGTGGGAGAGCAGTAAATGAAGATTTGTTAATGATGAACAGAAATTGGTTAAGCAATTTGGTTTTTAGAGACTGATGCATGTAACAAGACGGGTTGAGGGGGGTGTGAAGAGGAAAGGCTGGGGAAGGGAGGGAATAAAAACACACACTTAAAACAGTCATTTCACATTGTAAAAATAAATAGCATGATTTTCTCATAACACCAAGCAGGTCTACAGCATACAAAGCAGGCTAAGTACAGGCAGACTTTAGACAGCTACTGGGTCATTAACATCTGATTTCTGCCATCTGTCCAGATTCTGGAGGTTACTTATTTTTGAGTGTCCAATTTAAGAATGTACCTTTTTTTTTTTTTTCCAAATAAGCCAGTTCTCATCATTGGAAGATTTCTCCCCTCCATGTGTTGTGCTGTTGACTCCAGAAGTGCTTATGAAAAATTAAAAAATATTACAACTATCACATGGGAATGTGAGGGTTACCCTTCACTGTTTTGGTTTTTTTAATTGGTGTAAAATCATCCTCCAAGTCAGGAGAAAGAGTACAGAGAAGAAGGTACTAAATTCTTAAGGAAAACAGAGTATGGAGGAGGAGGACTTACGAGTCTTTGGTTTCAGAAAGCTCAAGGAATTACCTATCCTGGTGGGTTTAACCCAGGCCACTGGATTAAAAACCACAAGCTCTGCCTCTCATCAGAATGGCAACATGATGTTTGGTCTGTAAGAAAGCAGCGTGTCCCCCCCTCATCTATGCCAAACCAGGTGACAGAAAAAAGGTCTTCCTGCAGCTAATCCCACCTTTGACACAGAGAGTGCAGGGCCAGGGCCAGGCAATATCTCTGACACGGGGAAATCTCTGCATCATGGCCCAGAAACCTTTAAGGTTTGCATCTTGGACTCATCTGGGCTAAGGGGTTCTCCAAAAGTAGTTCTGCAAACAGCAAAGCATTTCTGGAGTCCTCAAACACACACACACGTGCAAACCTTCCACGTGAGACTCTTCATGGACAGAGGAAAGTTGAAAAGCGGACAGCAATCATTTTCAAAATTAAAATAACCAAGAGAATGCAAAGAGCTACGTGTCATTATTCATGGAGGCAACATCGAAACGTCTGAGGCTGACAGATGACATAAAGAAAAGTTATTTTGCCTACCTACATAACAATGGTCAAGGTTCAGGTTCATGGCTAGTGACCCTCGCTGAGAAGTGTCTGCCCTACAACCAGCCAACCACTTTGCTTCTTTAGTGCAGCGTGAGAGCAAATGCAAGAGACCGACACAGACATTCAAAGCATCATGGATAGGGGCAGGGGTGAAAGGGTTGGTCAAGCAGCTGCAAGGAGAAAGCGAGCACTTCTAGAAAAGCTGAGGTTATTAATCGGTTTAGTATTCAGGGAAAGCCATTAGAAACCCTATTACCCAAATATCCCTTCAAGAAATGCTTCTGACAAAAATAAAACAATAAAAAAAATAAATTAATTTGAAGGAAAAAAAAAAAATAAATCCCAAATTGTGACCAATAACCCTTTCCCACCTCCCTCTCCCCACCCATCTCCCACCCCAGGGGGTTTTGCATCTTTGGTTTCCCCACCATTAAATGACACCCCAGTGGGATTTACAATGCATTTCCCCATTTGTTCCAGATTCCCCAACCTCCTCCCAATACCCTCTCCCTCCCCAGATTTTATCCCATAAAACTGGGATTTTTAGTTCATTTTTTCTAAAAAAGCAGACAGGTTACTTGAAAAAGAGACAAAGGAACAAGTTACCTCTCTGCTTACCTGGAGTAAAACCAAAAAGCAAACCCAAAACCCCCCTCAAGAACTTGGCACCTAAAAGGGATTGATATCCTCAAAATTTCCAACAGCAGCAAAACAAACAAAGAAAAGATGCAGGAAGGAACAAGGAAGGGAAGAATGGAAGTTAACGCAGACTCTTCATGGAAATGTGGCAATCTCAGCCTTACATAAAATCCACTATCCCCACAACTTTTTGGGTTCTCTAAAGAACAATTTTTCTTTTTATTTTTTTTTTTTAGGACACATGTATTTCTCTTTTGGATTTTCTTTGAAATGCATTGGTGGGTCCAGCCCAGAGCCACATCAAACCAAATCAACGTTCTGTATCTTTCTGCCGTGTTTGATAATTTTTTTTTTTTTTTCAGCTTTAATTATCTTTCTTTGGAGATTGGGTTTGGAGGGAAGAAAAACCAAACAGATGCACGGAGGAAATTAACATCAAAAAAACTCAGAAAAGAGGAAAAAAAAAAAGAACCAAACAAAAACTCCAAAACAAAAGCCAAACTATCCAGTCCTGTTTTTCAATTAACAGCCCTGAGCAGTGTAAAACACTAAAAGGCTTTTGCTGGGCTACATCCAGCTCTGCTATGTAACTCAGATAACAACTGGGGATGCTCTTGCTTTGCATTCAGCCCAGCCAAGCTACTTTCTTTTCTGAGCTGAGGGCTCATTAAAATGACCTTTCCCCATGATTATTATTTAATGAGTGCGCTCTAAAACAGAAACCTCTTGTGTCTCTGGAGGAAAAGTCTCAAGTAATCTCTTTTCCCACTGAAGTACTAATGACAGGCTGACCAAAAAAAAAAAAAAGAAAAAGCTGCAAGAAAAAAATTGGGCTGAGGATGAGGGAAGGAAACTGCAGAGTCAAATTTAATGCAGTAATTGCCATATCCTTGAGCACCGTTGATTACATCTGGGCATCTGAAAAGAAGACCTACCACCCAAAAAGAGACACAAAAACTTGACATTTACATTCTAAAAAATTAAAAAGAAAAATTTCTGGCTGGTAAATACACCCTGCACCCTCCTGCAGCAGCAACAAGGAGTCAGTGCCTCCATGTTTTATGTGCCTGCCTGGAGAGAGTCTACCAGGAAACAAACTGAAAAAGATAAAACCAAAAATGGGTGAACAAAAAAATAAAATTAACTTAAAGGGGTTGGGGGTAAAGGGGGAAGCCTAGGCTTTGTCTGGACAAAGGCAGCAGGGATATTTGAATAATAGAGAGTACCCCAGACTAGGTTAATTCCAGTTCTACTGATGGGGAGTGGGAGCAGGAGGGGGATGCAGAGCAGGATGGAGTGAAGCGGCAACCTAATCGCCTGATAAGAGACACAGCAAGAGAGACAAGGTACACAGGTTTAGTTAAAAATGAACTCGGTATGTTTAATAAAGCTTGGTAAACCAAATTGCAGTACAAACATCAAGTCACACAGCCACACAACAGTACCCCGGTAATAAAAAAAAAAAGAAAAAAAAAGGGGTGGGACAAAAAGAAAAAGAGGAGGGGTATAAAAGAAAAAGGAAAAGAGGAAGGAAAAAAAGGAGGGTAAGAAACAAGAGGAGAAAAAGGAAAGGAAAATAAAGGAGAGAAAAAAGAGGGAAAAGAAGAAAAAAAGGAAAGTAATTAACAAAGCTCCTTTCAAACTTAGACAAGGCTCATGCCAAAATAAAATAATAATAATTAAAATAATAATAATAATAATAGTAATAATAATAATATAATGGTGGTGGTGGCAGCAAGGAAGGAAGTGAGGTTAAAACTGAAGGGAGGAAGGGAACAGGAAAGCAGGGAGAGGTGGACACTAAAACCCAGTCGATATAAAAGCTCTAAAAGAGCCAGCCAGTAAAAATATCACAACGATACAGATACAAAAAAAAAAAGGATAAAAAAATAACCGCTGAGGTATTAAGGCAGGCTACGCTGCCAAGGACAAAGATGGCCGCCCTGGCTCCGACCAT
>VZTB01014375.1:1133867-1168878 GCA_013397245.1 Thryothorus ludovicianus
ACCCCGGCCCGCCAGGCCTCACCCCCGCCCCGCTCCCACACGGCCGCGGCACGGGGTGCCTTTCGGGGGTGCGTTTGCTAGAAATTAATAACCTTGATCGAACGAGTCCTCCGAGGAGTCGCTGAAGGAAGATCCCGCCTCGGCCTCCCTCAGCAGCAGGCAGAAGGGCTGCTTCCGCCCCGCCGCCGCCGCCGCCTTGGGCCTCAGCGGCCGCCCAGCCACCACGGAGCTGCGCGGGGCCGTCCTGGGGCCGCCGGCCGCCCGGCCGCCCTTCCTGCCCGTCGAGCTATACAGGCCGGGCGGCCGCGGCTTGGCAGCGGGCGGGGGCTGCGCCGGCCACTCGTCCCTCAGGGATCCCTCCTCCTCCTCCTCCGAGTCCGTATCTGTGGTCAGAGCGGGTGGGAAGAGCGTTACATCACGGAATGGGGGCTTTTTGGGGGTTTTGGTGACACCATTGTCCGCCCCTGCCCAGGTGCTCCACTGTAAGGCCTGCGCTCAACAAACGCGGAAATTCGCGTTTCCTTCTTTCCTTCACAAACGGACATTCTCCACCTCCTTGTCTTTCCTTCAGATTCAAGGAGAGTTTTTTAGCTTGGCAACAGAAAAATGAAGCAAACATTTCCACTATGAAAACGTCCACTGAAGGCACAGCGCTGTCAACAACTAGACCATCAACCTGAATTTGTCTTGGCTATGGTGATATTCAACACTCTTGACCTCAATCTCCTTTTCTACATGAACCAGCTCTCGCAGAGGGTTTTCAACACGTGTGGTTGGAGCAAGCCCAGCTGCCAAGAAGGCAGGATGTCTAACTCCAAATGTCTGACTCCAAACACACTGCCCCAGATGCTCCACGGCAACTGCCACAAAGGAGCAGGGACCAAGGCGCTCCTTGCTCTGTGAACCATGGCTTTACAAAGCTGCTAAGCCTTGTGGGCGGTGAGAAGTTATCCAGCCATCCCCTCTGGCATCTGATGAGAAGGACAAGAAGCATGTGGTACCCCTGGATGCAAGAGAAGTGGGTGTAAATTGTCACCTCCCCGTTTGTGGACATGCCCTCAGCTCCACAACATTACAGCATGACTCCCCAGCTCCACTGCACTGGGTTGTGGAGAGGAACACACAAATAATGGCAAGTTTAGGAGGCTCAAAGCCCAAATATTCAGATTATTTTGGATACCTGACTTTTCTTAAAATTTGTGGGAGTAAGATGCTCAGTTCTCCCTTTGGATCTGTGCCCAAAGTTTTCAGGACTCCAGGCAGAAAATCCTGAGGTCAGGAGGCAGAAGGACTTGGCATCAGTCCCACTTCTTCTCCACATGAGCCGTTCACCAATCATAGGAGGTGCTGCCATATGGTCAACCTGCCTCCCCAAATTCACCATGCCTGAGTGACCAAACAACAGGCTGAGGCCCTTCCTTTGAACCTGCATACAGCTGAAAAACCAAAGCTGAGCTGTTTCCTCAACCACAACAATCCTGAGCTGAGACCTGAGTGACAAAGGGGAACATTCCTACACCAGGAGACTCACAGGACAGAGGTTAGATAGAAGCTCTCTTGGGTCTGGGAGGGAGTTTTTGTTGATGAAACCACAGTGCTAAGTGTGAAGGCACTGCAAAAGCTCCCTCTACCATGAGCCAAGGCTTTAGCTCCAGTGACAGCCCATCATTCCTCTTCCCATTAGCTCCAGAGCCCACAATTTAGGAGACACATGTCTGTCCTTGGGAGCAAAGCACACTCAAGAACAGAACTGCTGGGTAGTGTGTACAGCACAATAAGCCAAAGGCTGTGTTCAAGTCCAGTGGACACAATGACTCCTATTTTGCCATATAAATGCCTAATTTCATGCCAAACATTTGTTCCATTGGAGAGTCACTAGCTCATCTTCCCCATTAGTGAAATTTCTAAACTAGTGCTGCACCAAGAGATATATTTGTTATGCACACAAACACCCCATAAAGGTTTTAACACGGTTTTAAATAGCTGCAAGCAAAGGGAAAGATGCTTGTGCAAGTGAGCTGAGACCATTACACAGTGGTCTCAGACCATAAACTCTGCCCCAATGTCTGCCTGAACTGTGAAAGACTCTCCTAGGTTTGGTTCTGCTGTTTTCCCAACACTGTCTGCAATTCAGATTTTTCCTTCTGTAACAGGGGTCAGTTGCTGGAACCTTCATCTCGGGCACACTCTGGGTTCAGAATTAACAATCACCACACTGATGTGGGGTGGAGACAAACACTGATGAGACAGATGGGAAGGCTCAGCAGAGCCAGCTAGGAAGCAAGCCATGGCACTGAAGGGCAGGAGGATGCTCAGGAACATCAGTGTCACTGGCAGGCTTTTCCTTTCCAACAGGTTCTGTGGCATAATCCTAAAGCCAAGCCCACTGAACTCAGCAAGGACTTCAAAAATCAACTACCTCCTCGAGAAGAGGCTCCACCTGCTCATCTGACAGGTAGAAGGAGAGTGTCTACTCCACCAAGAAAAAGCAAGAACATGGGTTAACTACTTTAAGTGTTTTTCCCCACAGATGATGAATACAGCACAGGTCAGGAAGAGACACACTGCACAGCAAATGGGCAGCCAGCCCCTGCTGACCCCAAAGATGCAGCACCAGTCACTGGGAGGAGGAGATCACTTTTCATTCATGAGCCAAACCAGACTCATGTGCAAGACCCTTTTCAGTTGGCCAGAAACTCCCACAACAACCCCTCCTACAGATAGAAGAGATAAAAAAGAGGTTACTTACTATAGGAGTAGCTGCTAACTTCAGATATTGCTGGTGAATGGGAAACCTTGAGCTGATTTTTGACTTTTAACCCAACCTCCATCTTCTTCATTTTTGCAGTCACTTTGTTTTTACCTTCCTTGGCTGTTTTCAGTGACAGGCCCAGGTTCTTGGCCAGGCTCTTCTCCTCCTTGCTTGGCAGAGCCTCGTGGGCTGGGAGGTACCTGCTGCCACCTCCACTGGTTTTGAGCTTTCCCCCAGAGCTGTCAGCAAACTTGAAGGGGGATTTGAGCTTGTCTTGCTTGGTGAGAGACAGGGCCTTGTCAAGCTTGCTGGCCAGCTGCTCCTGATCCGATGGCACCTTCTTCTTTTTGAGCTTTAACTGCCGAGGTGAAAGGAAGAGACAAGGTGAACACAGAGCAGATATCATGGCAGACCTGAGGGATTTTACTAGCCCTCCAAATTGTGTCAAGCATGTAGTTAATAAAGCCTCAAGGTGACAGCCTTAGCCCCAGCTGCCATAACCCACCATGGTTTTAGGAAAGAAGAAGATATCAGCAAACAGTACAGTTTTACTGAGCACTATAAAACTGCAAGATTAACTTAGAAAACCTGAATGTTCTTCCAAAAGAAATACGTTTACAGAACAACATACTTTGGAGTTCTTTTTTCTCTACACTACCTGGTTTTTAGGGTATGTTTGGGTTGGTTTTACAAGCTTTTCTCTAAATCACAAGGATTAAAAAATCTTCTTTACTCAAGACCCTGCCAAATAAATATGGATTTCCACATAATCAACCAGCTCTAGAGGCTGGGGTGCCAAAAAAAAAAGCCAAATATCTCTCAGCATGAGCATCAGCACCAATGCACTACAGCCAGAGCTGTTACATCCTTTTCAGTATTTTCTTGCTTCTTGAAAAAAGCAAATATATTTTACATGTGCTACAGCTAGATAACAGCAGCTCTAACTCCCTACTTTGCCTGCATGCATTTTGGATTTCATCAGCAGCTTAAAGCTCCAGTAAATATCTCATTGCCTCAACAGGAGCAGAAGAAAACCCTGCATTTGAAATAGCAAGGTTGTGTGTGCTCCCATTCCTCCCTTGCCTTGAGAAGTCCATTCCCCTGTGCTCTCTCAATAGGCAAAGGGGTAAAACAAGCCCTGCTCTGGATTCAGAGCCAGTGCAGCACTGAATGCTCTGGCTGGCTCCAAGGTACTTGACTCTGCTGCCTTTCAAAGAGGTTCAACCTCTGTAAGCCAACATCAGCCCCTCCACTGCACACAATCCTGTCCTGAGGAGCACCTAAGCCCATGTGAACTGAAAGCAGACACTGAAAGATCAGGAGCCCAAGCCAAGAGCAGCAAAGCAGGAAAGAGATGGGCTTTTGGCCCATCATGTTCCCCACGAGGGCACTGACCTCATTTGAGAAGCTGGGAGCTGCATCGTGCTCTTCCCAGCTTGAGTTCTTCCCTTTCATCTTGCCACTGCTGCTCTCCACATCCTCGTCCTCCTCTGGGAGGGCCCCTTTGTGCCTCTTCTTCATGCCCTCACCAGTCTCAGAGTCTTCAGAGAGCAGCAAGGACTTGCTCAGTCTGCAAGCCAAGCACAGGATGGGTCAAGGTGGGGGGGGGCTTTCCTCCCTGTGAACCCCACCAAGCTCAAAAGTGAGGTTAAATGCCTCCTAAGACAGTGGGGATCCTCAGCAGGAGCCAAGTCTACTGTGAAGTGACAGCAGTTTGGACAAGGTTTTCCACCAAAGTGGAGAGCCAAGGAGCCCTTTGTGCACACTCTTGGCCACCAGGACAGATGAGGGTGCCTGAAATCAGAGACCTGCAAGCTGGTCTCCAGAAGGAAGTGCTTGGTGTCTTGCTAACAGCCACCAAAAAGTGCCTGATTTGACACAGAGCAGCAAAAGGAAGGACTGGCAGCTGAGGTGGCCCTTAAAGGCTTTTCCCACTTCTACTTCCATGGACTCTGTAGGTGCAGAGAGAGACTCCTGAGGCCCAGGGAGGTGCCTCACTGCCCAGACTTGTTTTGGTTGCTTTGGTACAAGCAGGAGGTGGCAAGGAAGTGCCATGTGAGGTGACAGGGAAGGATAAAGGCACTGCAAAGACTGGCTCACTCCAGACTCCAAGTCAGGCCCCTTGTGAAAGGCATTTGTGATCTACATCACTGGACTTGCTTTTGGATTTGGGGGGAAAGGAGAGGGTAAATAAATAAGAAAATAAAATAAAAAATAAAGTAGGTTGAAACTATAAGCACATCTTTCCCGGCTCCCCAGCCATCTCCAGTAACTATCTGATGGATGATCAGTCAGCACCTCAAGATTCCTACCAAGTTTCCATTTCCAAGCTCTCATATGCTGCCTCCTGCACACTAAGCCTGCTGGTCAGACCACCAGCACAAAGCCACTGACACAGGGCAGCCTCCTCAGCTTCCAGGCATTTCCCCTCCCTCCATCCTCTCTGCTGACCTGCACACACAGCTAAACCAACACCTCAGGACACTGGCTGAGGGTGCACCTCCATCTCCCAGAGCAGCCTGCTCCAGCATTCCTGTGATCCAGGGACATGCACACACAACACCATCACACACCCACACATGCACAACTCCAGCTGCCTCGGGATGCCTCCAGCCTGTCCAGCCACCCAAACACGAAGAGCAAAACACGGAGCCACCAAGAGGACAGATTTTCAGAAGCGTTGGTCAGTGGGAGCTGGGCGCCTGAATCTGATCTGCAATCTTAAAAAGGACATTTGCAAAAATATGGAGCAGCTTGGAAATGCCTTCTCATTGGAGAGGCCATCTATGGTAGGAAAGATGGCCAACGGTGGTGAGATCCAAACGAGAGCAGCTGGACTTGCAAAACAGAAAATAGCAGAGTAGAGAATAATCCAGATGCTTGACAGATGTCAGGCAAAAACCAACTCCCACTGATTCAGGGAAGAGAGAGGAAGACACAAGAAACACAGCAGAAAGGTCCTAAATAACCTGGAACAGCCTTGTCCTTTCCAGTTTTAACACCAACATCCCTAAACTTGGCTCTACAGCACCTGACTGCACCACCTGCTCTCCTGAAAGCACACGAGGACACACTCCCCAACTCCAAAACCTCACCTACAGCTCCCTGCCAGCCACATCACCTCACAGCTGCACAACTCCACCTGTCCTACCTGCACCCAACACCAGACACGTGCTGTGCCTGCAGGGAGGAGGACACTGGCACTGCATTCCCACCGTTGGGACACACTCACGTCAGCGGCACCACAACGAGCCCCCGCTGCATCCGAGATGCTCTCCCCGAGCCAGACCCTGGCACAGCGACCCTGCCGTGTCCCCATCTTCCCCAAATTCCAGCCTTACTTTCCACTCTTGCTGTCACTCTTCCCTCTCTCCTTAATGGGTGACAGAGCGCTTGATCCAAGTTTCCTCTTCCTGGGCCTTCCAGGGCCTCTTCTCGCCAAGCTTCTACTTTTCTCGTCATGCTTTTCCCTTTAAAAAAACCACACGCTTCACTGTTAACCAAGGCAACAAAAAAAAAAAAAAAAAGAAAAAAAAAAAGGAAAAAAAAAAAAGGCAACGGGAAAAAAAAAGCAAAAGCAAATTTTGCAACCAAAAAGCAAAACAAACAGGGAAAAAAATAAAGAAAATAAATCCAAAAAGAAGAAAAAGGGAAAATAATTAAAAGAAAGCAAAAGAAAGCAAGCAAGAACGGGAGCCAACCCAGAACCTTCGCCTGCCACCAAACTAAACTGAGCTGCTGAAGCCAAGGTTGTCTCTAACACAGTCTCCCAGCTGCAGTCACCAGTTACCAGGTTGTCGTGTCACATAGCCTAGGAGTGTGCTGTGCAAAGCTCTGGCGGGATGTACCAGGAGGAGAGGAGAGGAGGCAGGAGGGATGGAGGGCAGTTTTCTCTCCCGGGCCAAGAGGCAGTGAAAGTGCCCAGCTGGAAAAAACCAAGACTTGGGTGAGCAGCCTGTGACTTACTCGGAGTCCCTGCGGCGCTGCAGCTTCACCAGCTCCCGCTGCTTCTCCTTGTAGCGCCGCTGCAGCTCCGCCAGCCTCATCCTGTAGTCCAGCTCCATGGCATCCATGTTCTCAATGGCTGACTTGATGGAGTACATCTGGGGTGGGGAGGTGACAGAGGGTCAGGACACGGCCAGGGGGTGCACACTGGCCAAGGTGTGCAGCCTGGCAGAAAGCCTTTCGTGCTGAGAGGGGGGCAGAGACTCCTTGCCCACCAGTACAGCCCCAGAGTGGTACCCAGGAAAACCAGCAAAGCAAAGATTTCTGTGGCTGATGCACAGGGATGGCATCAGCTCTGAGGGACTGCAATCCTGGAAGAGAACCTGCAGGACAAAATGCTCTTTTACCTTGTTTAAAAGGACATATCACAATATACTCTATCTTGGAATATTTACTTGCTCTGTACAAAGTAATTCATCAGCCTCTTCCACAGGGAAGAATCAGCAAATTTAAACTAAACAAGAATAAACCCTCCTACCACTACTTTTATTTATCCTCTGGCCAAAACAGTAACACACAGGTTCCTCTCATTTCACATTGCCATGGTGTAACTGGCGGTGATGAGGGTCCTGCTGAACCTTGACTAACAAATAAGGGAAGAACCTAAACTGCACTCCACTGACTCTTGTGCAGCCAGGAATGTGACATCAGAGAACAACCAGCTTGTTCTGCTGAATGCAGAGGAGCAGCAGGAGCCAGCAGGAGCCCCTGAAGTGAGGCTGGGACAGTGAATTGTGTGAGTGGATGCACTGGGACTTTCCAGGCTCAGTCAGCCACACTAAGAGCAACTTACTGGTTCATCTTTCTTCTGCATCCAGCTGTACTTTTTGTTGGGATTCAGCTCTCGAGGCAGCCGGATGGTTTTCAGACTTTCCATAAAGGGGGTGGAAAGTACTTCCATGAGCATGTGGGTGCTGGCAGCCAGCAAACTCTCCAGCGTTGGCCGGACTGGGAAACTCTCTGGACCTGCTGGGAAGGACAGAAAATAAAGCTAGAGAAGACCACATTCCCAGACTGCTTCTCCAACAGACACAAGGAGGGGCTGATGGCCCTTTCTCAACTATGGCTGCTCAAGGAGCCCCCCAGCCACCCCTGGCCCCCACCTGAGATCTCCTGTTGTACTCAGCCATGGTGTAACTGGCAGTTCCCATCACTTCTCACCTCAGGAAGTTACTGGAAGGTGAGATTCTTTTCAGGACCTGCCAAGCTCTTGGAAAGAGTCATCTGGAGCTACTGGGGCCTCTGGTGCCAAACCCCAATAGACTGTGGACTCAGTGCCTGCCAGAAGGGTGTTACCCTGGCAGCTCTCAGCTCTGGGGCTCCGTTTCCGCTACGCGTACCACAGACTGTCTAGACATGGCGAGGGCCTTTGGAAGGGAGAGCAGTACAAAAGCCACACGTAGCTCAGCCTGCTGCAACAAAAACCCTGCTCCAACCCCATCTGAAGTACCAACCACTCCTGCAACTCAGAGCAATGCTCTCCTGGCTGCAGCTGCAAGAGATCCCACCTGTGATCCCACTCCTCCGCCCACATGGAGAGTACAGGGACCATAAGCTGGGAGACCCAGCGTGGTCCAACATTGACCAGACTCCTCACTCACAACTTACTTTGCATTTCTTGCTTCCGTTTCTCCAGCTCCATCTCTGCAATTTCACTCAGCAACGTGATCCCTTGCAGGAAGGATTGCTCCAGGGTCTGGTCAGTTAACACCTCCACCTTCATCTGGGGTGGGGTGACAGTGGTGGTAGTCAACAAGGAACAAGCCTGAGGCATTTCTGTAGCAGCCACCAAAGCATTCATCCCAGCCAGCGGGTCACCCGGCTTAATGTCCAGATCTGGGATTTGGCAAGTGATTGCCTCTTCTGTGTAGGAAGGAATCTCTGGCCCCTGCTCCCCCTCCTCAGGAGGCAGGGTGGGAAACTCCCTGGCCCGGGGCACATCAGCACTCTGCAGATCCATGGCTACAGAGGCCTCCTCCCTCTGGTCCATCTCGGGTGGCTCGCCCTCCGCATGCACGAGCAAACCCTCATAGTCCATGTGCATGGAGCAGCTTTCTGCTCCACTCCCGCTCTCTGCCTCAGCCTCTGCTTCTGCAGGACAGGCCACAACCTGGTAAGGAGCTGGACAGCTCTGGAGCTCTTCCTGGTCCTGCTCCATAGCACCCAGGGCTTCGCCTTGGTGCAGCAGGAGATTGCAGCTGTCCACGTTCTGCACCGGGACGGCTGCAGAGGTGGTGATGTTCAGAGTGCCCATGTCCTGCTCACAGATGCTTTCTTGGCTTTCCTCCATCTGCACCTCTGATTTCACCCTCTCTTCCAAGGATTCCTCTTCTGCTGCTGCTTGGATGGGCTCTAGGATTTTGGACGGAGACAGGTGGATGGGCTTGACCTCTGAGGAAAGATCCATGTGCTCAGAGCCTTCAGCAGGGACGTCAGGAGCCAGGCCATCCGCATCAGACGCTGCGGGGGGCTGCAGGAGGTAGGGATAGTGTCTTCCAAAGGAGGGAGGCAGGGACTGGAATGGGTATCCAGGGGGGATCTCTGCAAGATATCAGAAGGGACAGACTGTGTAATGGCTGGGTCTCCAAAGCACCTTCTCTCTCACTAAGCAGAGAGCTGGTTCCCTTTGCTTCCATCATGTCCGGTCTCTTCCTGTTCTCAAGCAATAGCTGCCTTAGGCACCTCTCTCCTGATCAAGCTGCCACAGGCAGCACCCCAGAGGTCTTTTCTACACCTTTCCAGCACTTTTATGCAACTGGAGAGAGATCTGCCTACTGCATCCTCTCCCACTGGGACTCCAGCCCTGAAAGAACCAACCCAGGCTTGGCCCAAGGGAAGAAGAGAGCCTACAGCCCCAGGCACCCAGGCATCAATCCCAGCCCATCACACCAGCCCTGCTCTTTGCCTCTCCCCTGCCTTTTAGAGGAGCTATGTGGCTTTCCCTGGGGGAAGGGAGAGAAGCAGGAAAGAGCTGAGGAGAAAAAGGGAGGCAGGCACAAACACAACGGGACTCTGCCAAAGCAGGGCTCTCTTACCTGGGAACAAGGCCTGATATGGACCAGCAGCCTCTTTTTCCAACTCCAGGTCTTTCTTCTCCACAGTCTCGGGTGCCTCTTCCTTTGGAGGGATGGCAGGGGCAGGGGGTGGAGAGGCAGGGGGCGGGCTGGAAGGATGGGAGCTGGGGGTGGCAGGGTAGGAGTAGGCTGGCTGCGAAGGTGGCTCCTCCATCTTTTGGATCACCTCAGCTTTGAGCACAGACACGGGTGAGGCCCTGGGAGAGAGGGGAGGTGGACTCACAGCCTTGCTGTAGGACGTGGAGGTGCTGGGAGACAGCACAGGTGGTTTTCGGTGCACCAGTCCCGGGGCAGAGGAGGAAAGGCCTGATTTGGCACTGTCCAGGCTCCGTTTTGTCACCTTCTCTTCCATATCCACACGCTGCTCGTTTGCCTTCAACCTCTCCTGTGACAAGAACAGAGCAAAACTCAGCACAACATTGGGAAAGTGGCCCTGACCAACCACCAAGCAAGACCAAAATAAGGTCTTATCAAATATGCAGTGGAATAAAACACATCCCCCAGTGCAACACCATTTGAAGATCAATCTGATGGAGGGTGACACTGATCTACAACAGCTTCGTTACAAATTCCCAAATACAGGAATCATGAGAAGGATGTCTCAGCTTTCATCTGCATCCAAAGCAAACCATTTCTATTTCCAAGCCTCCAGCCTAGCAAGCCCACGTGTAAAATGAAGGCTGAAAACCAGAGGACCACTAAAAAATGAATGGGTGTAAAACAGCCAAATGAAAGCTCATGACTTCCAAAACCTTTTCATGAATGGGAGCTGTCTCCAGGAGCCAGTGTGACTGCTGCAAGTCCTGCAGCTGCTTCTCTGAGCTGCTCAGGAGGTTGGTTTGGAGGTGACCAGGGATAAAACCACTCAATTATACAGAGACATCCCATGGGAAGGAATCTAGGTCACGCTCCTGCTGCTGGGGAGCTCTTCTGACAGCACTGCTCAATGCAAACAACACAAACTCCACACCAAACCCCTCCAAAACCCACTCTAACTGCAGGATACACCAAAAGCTCCATATCCCAGAGACCAGGGCAGGATCACTCAGTGCATCCACACCCTTGAGACACACTTGCCACACAAGCACAGCTGCATTTTCTCCCCAGACACTCCAACTTCAAGCTCATTCCGTGACCAAGCAAGAAGCTGTTGAGAACATACCACGAGCTGGGCACTCCTCTGCAGCTCCATGGCATGGGCTGCTTGCTGCTGCAGGATGTAGAGCTCGTGCTGCCGCAGCAGCTGCTGATGGGAGAGGAGCTGGAGCTGGTGGGCGTGCTGGAGGGAGCTCCTGGTCGGGGGGTACATAGCAGGCCACAGGGGGGGTGCCCGATCCATCAGCTCTGCTGTGGGATGAGCACACATGCAGTCAGGGAGGCAGCAGGGTAAGGATGGATAAAGGATTTAGGGTCACTCAGAACAATGGTCTCTACAATCCCAGAGTGTAGGGGATGCCAAACACTGGGCTGTGCAGAAATACAACCAGAAGGCAGAGGGGGAAGTGTGCTGTGTTCCCCTCTGCAGCCCCAATCCCACCACCCCTGTGTCCCAGGGCCACTGGACTTGCTTTGCTCTCCAGTCCTTGGTTCCACTGTACATGTTGAGCCTATTAATAGATTTTCCCTAGCCAAGGACTCAGACTCTGTAGGGTCCTGCAGGGGATGAAGAGCCTCTGCTAAAACATTACATGTTTCCATCTCCAAAACAAAAGGAGGGGCCTGCTCACATCCACCCTACAGCTGTGGCTGCTGGCCCTCACAGGCAGAAATGCTCCTCTCTGGGCCTCTCCTAAGTCTGTTTTCCCAACAGATGTCAAAGAATGATCCTCAGGGACAAGCTCACATCCTTACCAAAGTGTGGCAAGTGCTCGCTGGGGATCACAACAAGCTGCCCTGACTGTGGATCTCTGGCAAACTGGTAGGCGGAAGGGAGAGCTCCCCCCATGGCAGGGGGGAAGCCTGGAGTCATGCCCTGGTGCAGGGAAGGGTGACCAAGACCTGGAAGAAAAACCACCAAAGTCACAACTCAGGGGACACAGACAGCTCCTACCCACACGAGAAGTCACCTACTGCTCCGAAACACCTCCTTCCCTTTTCCCTGAGCTCACCAAACAGCCTCACCAGGCTGTAGCAACACTTTTCCCTGGATTTCATTGATGTGAACACCCTCTGGACACTGCTCCCTCCCCAGGCACTCACCGTAGGGATGGCCAGCCAGCCACATGGAGGGGCTCCCTGTCCTGGGGAGCCAGGGGTGGGCTGCCAAGTGCGAAGCGGGGTCTGCAGACCAGCGCCCGGAGCCCGCCAGGGCTGGGCCCCCTGTCACCATGAGGTTGGAGTTCAAACCATTCGTGGCGCAGCTGGAGGGGTGTATTCGGGCAAAATCTGCCAGCTCCTTGCTTTCTCTGGGGATGGAGGAGGCAAGAGAGAGAGTGAGAGAGGGTCCAAGTGATGGAGGAGCCCAGGAGTAGGGACCAGCCTGCAGAACGAGTGCTTGCAAACCAGGGTCAGTCACTCAAGGAGAGCTGTGATGGAGGTGCCATGTCTAGAATAAAAAATTCCATCTCTCCAACTCTTTGGAGCAGGCATGGATTTGCAGCTGTCTGTTAGGATTGCTCTGCTGAGGACTTAGGATCTGCCTGTACCCCTCGGCATCCCTCTCCACACCAGCAAGATCAGTGCCAGCAGCTACACCACAATGGATGCAATCCTGTCTCCTTTTTGGACTAAGCTCAGCTTGTGACACTATGGCAAAAAGTCTCACCTCCCTCCAGCCCTCACCTGAGCAGCTTCTCCTGATCCCGTTCCAAGCGCCCTGCCAGGAGGTGGCTGTCCCGGTGGCGGCTCCTCTCGTCCCCACAGTCATCTTCAGAGCGTCCGTGCCCTAAGAGACAACCCAGCACCATCAGACAGGAGAAATGACCTGGAGAAAGGCTGTGCCCTCTCCTCTGGGCATGGAGCAGAGTGCCTGAGAGCCAGTATACCCAAACACCAGTGTCCCCAAGGATGTTCCACGTTCAGATCCTGAAAGACCAGGCAAGGCTCTCTGAGAGCTCAAGGTATTCCCACTAAAGCAATATCCTCCTGAGAGCACCCAAGTGCATATGTTCTGAGGTTCATATCTCTAAGATATGAAGGGACTACTTGCCACATCAGGTTGGTCTCCCAGGACAGCACAGCCACCAGCCTGGGAGCAACAGGACCAAAGAGACACTGTGTTGAGGGAAAATGGCAGATTTCCCATCCCAGGAAGAGCCAAGATTGCAGCAAAATCCTGCATCAAACCACACAGTCCTGCTTAGCATGTCTCAGAGAGGGGAAGGACTTTATCTCTGCACTTTCTGATCTTGTAAATCAGTCTGGGAGCACTGAGTATGCTCTGAATCCCTGTCCTTCTGCAACAGGCAGGACCAACAATACAGACCCTCACAAAACCAGTTCACCACACTCCGCAATTCAACCATTAACAGGAATCTGCATCCCCCCCGAGACATGCAACAAGAAAGGGTCTGATGAGGCAAGGACACATATGGTAGACGAGGGCAGGAATCCAAAAAGGGGGGCTGGATGTTTGGCTGGAGAAACCACTTGTCCACAATCAGCACAGCTCTGGTAGATGCAGCCTGGCACAGTAGCAGCTGCATCTGCGAGAGGTTAGGGAGGCACCTTCACAGGGCTGGGCAGCAGAGCCTCGCTTGGCTCTGCCAGGACCAGGTATTGGGGCCATCCTTCCCCTTATCCAAGGTCTTTACTCCAGCTGCCTGGTTTTAAGCTTGCTTTTCCCTAGTTTTTTTTTTTTACCTAGCTTCTTTCTTGCATGCTCATTTTTCACACAATTTCTTGCTCCTCTCTGCACTATGCTTTGGTGATGCCACCCACTCCTAAATCCCAGCCCTGCTTGCAGAGAGCACTCAGCCTCACAGGACTGCACCCCAGCAGCCCTTCCCAGGGTCCTCGCTCTCCTGTCTGGATATGGTTTGGCACATGGGGAAACATCTCGGAACATCAAGTCTATTCTGCTGACAGGCAGTCTTTTCAGGGAGAGCTCTAGTGTGTATTTCCACAAACCTGGACAGCCCATGGGTTTTTTGCTGTCAAGTCTCCAATTCCCTCAGCTTTTACTGTCAGAAGGAATCCAGGAATAAGACAACATCTCTCCCAGCTCCTTTCCCCAAGGTTCCTTCCACAGGCTCCAGGCAGAAAACAAAGATGCTTTAAAACCTGGCACACAGCTCTCCCTCCCGAAGGACTCTCCAGGGTCACCACATCTCCCTCACAGCCTGCCAGGACACCACGTGCAGCCCAACCAACCTCAACCAGCCCCTCCTTGACTCACTGAATGATGCCCCACACAACCTTCACTGCTCACTTTTTTTTACTCCCCAACCTCCTCAGCACGGGGGCTCACAAATCCCTCTGGAGCCCAAACGTCTTCCACTGCCTCTCTGCCAGCATTCCCTTTCCACACCCTAGCCCAGGTTTTTCCCTCTGGAGCCTCTTTTCCTATTTTTTCCCCCCAGTCAATGCCCAGCTGTCTCTTTGGTGTCAGCAATATGCAGCAATTCCTTGGAGAGCTCACAGCCTCCCTTCCTTCCTTGGCACAAGGTGAGTAGATCCCCACCCCCAGCCCTTCATTAGAAACGTGTTATTTTGCTATTTTACCATCACTCCTCCCTCTCCCATCTACACTCCTTGTGCTCCATTATTTCTAGACCAGTTCATCATCTTTTTTCCACCTCCCCCACCCAAACACAAACACTGAAGGACCTCTAATTCCCGCCCAGCCTCCATCCCACCAAAGGGACAGTCCCTTTTCTGGACAGAACGATGATTGTCCAGACAGTGAATGATCATTCTGTCTATATATATGAACATGACGCACGGACTGCATAGAAAAATTCAATCAGTTATGCATGGAGGAAAGGCTTAGGTCCGTTCCCTTGACAACCAATGCCCGGTACTAAATACTTGCATTTTACTTGCCAAATACTACAGATTAGCCAACTAAAGCCTGCTTTCTCCTTCTTAAAAGGTCTAAACATTCAAGCACCGTCCACTCAGCGCAAGCAAGCTAATGTTATTAGACGAATATCTCCTGGCACACAAAGGGGGGGCAGCATTTGGGGGGCGAGAGGAGGAGAAAAGCAGTCTTGTTTTCTGTCTGAAAGCCAACTGCATCACTTAGCAACGAGCCCAGAGGCCTGCCAGAATTCAACCCTTGTTTGCAGCCTTTTAGTTCGGCTCAGTAAATTACATTTAACGCAAGCTGGGAGCGTCTGGGACGATTGAACGGCTGAACAAACAGCTCCCTGTGCTGCCCACGAGGTCCTCGGGCGGCTCCCGCCCAGCTGTGGGGAGGGCACTGGGAGGCGATGGGAATGGGGAGAGGGGCTGCTGCCTCGGGGAAGGTGCTTCTTGCCACTGAAGTTTGGGAGAGGGGGGTAAAGGCAGAAAAATGGGGAAGGCAAGGGCTTAAAATGGAAAGCCATAGCTCGTCAGCTGCTCCCTTTGGCATCGCTCCTTGGCACACCAGGGCCCCGTGCAGGGCAGCCCCCGGGTGTTACCTTGCTATATAAGCCAAGCAGAGAACCAAAATCTCTGGTGCCATCCCCCTCCTGCCAACACCATGGCTTAAATCAAAATCATGAGATTACAACACCAGCACAAAGGTGGTTCGAAAGGTTTCTCTGTCACTCCCTTTGCTAATGGATCAAACTCATGGAGCAGGATTGTCTCAGAGGCAGCCAGAGGGGATGGAAGCGAGGACAGGGGACTGACTACGGCTTGCACAGGGGGTCTTGCTTCCCACTGTGGTTTACAACATGCCCTTGGCTCAAAAGGGAGGCAAACACAGCTGAAGATGCCAAACTGTTGTCATGGCACACAGCCTGCACTGGGTGGCTGCTCTTCCCAGGGAACAGATCCTCCAGGGAAGCCCCAAGACAGGCCCTAGGGAACCCACCTTTGATGCTGCTGAGAGACAGCGAGCGATCCCGGTCTGCCAAGCTGGGCCCCAGTTTGCTGCTGCTGCTGCTGCTGCTGTTGTCCTTCTGCCGGGCCACAGCCACAGCAATGCCAACAGGCAAGTGCCTCACCTCCACCTCGCCCTGCGAGCCGATGCTCTCACGGCCAAAGGATTTGGCACTCTCGGGTCTCTCAGGGTCCCTCTTTAGCTGCTTCGCAGGCTGCTGCAGCAGCAGCTGCTGCACCTTGGAGGCTCCCAGCTGTGCAGAGTCCAACTTCACGTTGCCCAAACCCCCAAAGGGGCTCTTCTTGCCGCAGCTCTGCCGGGACGCCGTCTCCTTGGCAAAGCTGCCGCTGTATTTGATGAGGCTCTGCATGGCCGAGCCTTCTCCGTGTGAGGCGGGGTGCAGGACGTCGGCGGCGCCCCGCGAGCCCACCACCGAGGAGCGCGGCAAACCGCTGGGGTCAAGGTAGACCTTCTTGGCTTCCTCCTCCACCCGGCTGACATGGTTGTGCTGCGCGGCCAGCACCGCCATCTGCGTGGTGGCAAAGTTGCCCATCTCAAAGGGCTTCCACTTCTGCTCGGGCGGTTTCAGCTGACCGTGGTCCAGGTGCTGCCGGGAAGAGTCCAAAGTGCCATAGACCTTTGCTGCTTCTTTGGAGCTGGATCGCTGGAAGCGGTCCCGCTCGCAGGGGCGATGCTCTGCCTCCGGACTCGGCTTCAGCAAATCCTTGGAGGTCAGGAACTCCCTGCTCTCCGGAGAGCCCAGCCCCGGCCGGTTGAGGAAGGGCTCTGAAGTGACCTGTCTCTTCAGTGCCATGGAGTTCGTCCTGATGACCGAACCTTTCTCTCTCAGAACCTCCATCCTTTTGGCATCACTGTGACAAGGAAAGTCCTGGGACAAGAGTGTGCGGGAGGCATCTGCAAGGCACCGCTCCGTGGGTGACTGCAGCACCCCCACCTTGCCAAGGTCCTTGTCCTTCCCCTTGTTGTCACGGGCCTGGGAGGCGATTTGGATGGGCCCGCTCCTCTCGTCGTAGGCTTCGACCGAAGGCACGAAGGTGGGGGCGATTACTTTGTGCTCCCTCCCCAGCTCCTTGGCCGGTGGGAAGATGGTGTACATGCTGGAATGGACGGGCTGCGGAGGGAATGTTGTGGCCGGCGTCATCTTCCCCGTCTGCGAGGGGTGTGGGGATGGACAGCTACAGGAGATGTGCAAAGCGCCCACGGAGGGCAGGAGGGGCTCCCCCCGCTTCAGCCGCTCCGCATGGGCGTGCGCAGAAGGCCTCATGTTCTCATCGTGCCGAGCGGGATCCTTGGCACAGCGGTCCTGCTCGGCACCCAGGACCTTCAGCATGGGGTCCCCGCCGCCGTTGCAGTTGCTGAGGGAAGAGCTCTGCAGCGGGTTCTTGGATTTGGGTTCCCCACTGCCCGCGCCCCGATTTGGCATGTGCTCAGCCAGGAACGGCGAGAGGCGCTCGCCAACCTTCACCGCCTTCTCCACCACGCTCACTTTCCGGTCGCTATCGGGCTTGGTGTCCTGTGTGAGGTCGACCACACTGCGAGGTCGGGGCTCCTCCTTGGGCTTGCTCTCCTTCTTGGAGAAGGGCAGGGACAGATCGCTCCGGCACGCCCGCTCCTTCCCACCGGGGTCTTTCAGGCCTTCTTTCGAGCTCTTGTGCAGCTGCCCAAGGTCCTTTTCCCGGAGCAAAGTGCTCGACGTGTGGCTGCCCACAGTCCTTGAGAGGGGAGGCTGCGGGTGCAAAGCGGACTGGCCTGCATGGCTGGACAGGTAGAACCCATCTGCAGAATAAAAGCAACCAAAATTATCACTTCCAATCCCTTCAGTCCTACACAGAGACAAGCTAGAGGCGGCAAATCAGGAAAGAACAGATTTCAAGGACGGCTTAAACAAAAACGCCCAGGACAAAGGAGACCAAGCAGGTTCCTTCATGCAGGATGAAAGACAGCCCTGTCTCTGATGGGGCTTCAAGGAGGGACTTGGCCAGCTTTCCTACAGGACAGCCAAAACCGTGGTACTGCTCAGCCCAGGAAACATTCCTGGCTGATCACCCAAGGGGTTCCTGCTCTTCAACCCCAAAACTCCAGCATCCAGCAGCTCCAGCAGCCAAACAAGCCCAAAGAACAGGGTAAGTACCCAGATGTGACCAATGGGAAGGGCACACAGGGTCCCAAACTCACCTTTCTGTGACTCAAAGAGGCTGTGCTGTCCCAGCTGCGCCAGGAGCGGACTGCCGGCACTGGGAGGTTCGAGGTGGCTCAGGGGAATGTACGATGGGTAGAGCCCGTTAGGCAGATGGGAAAAGCCTGCAGAAAACGGGAAACAGAAGAGGGAAACATGTTTTATCCCGAGCAGCACGCTGCCTTGGAACGAGCCCCGCGGGAGCACAGACTGTTGTGGCTGCCGGTCCCTCACACGCCAGGAGCGGCGGCGGCAGCGGGGACACGCGCGGTGACACGCAGCACACACAGCCCAGGGCCCGGACCCCTGCCCAGGGACCCCACCTCAGGTACTGACCACCCCCCACTGCCGGTCACCCAGCTCAGCCTGGGCACCTCTGCGAGGCTCCAGCTCTGCAGCAAATGGAGCACGCTGTTTCCTGAGCAGAGTCTGACACCTGAGGGCTCAGTGACCAAACCACCCGGCTGATAAGATGTTTTATCACAAGTACAGCGACCTGTGGGTGAGGGCACTCCCCAGTGAGCTTCCAGAGCTATGATAAGACTTCCTTGCCAGCACAGCTTTGCCAACACAGCTCATTCCTGCTGCAGGTGCCCAGCAATGGGTACAGGCTTTGGGAAAACATGAGAGCATCCTCCAGAGCAGCTCACAAAAAGCATAGTTTCACGTATCCAAACTCAGCATCTTATCCCAGAGGAAAGCAAAACAGAGGAGAAAGCATGATAACTGTCCACAAGCTGATATGAAAGCAGCATATCCTCACAACCCTGCTGCCAGTGGTCTGGATGTCCTGGATACTGGGTCCCCAGTAACATTCTCATGCAGATCATCCTCATCAGCATTTCCTCAGTGAATACAATCACCATAATAATGGCAATAAGACACACTGTTGGCTACAGACAGCAATTCCTCTCCAACACTGCCACCAAACGACACCCGTGCAACACTACAAACCCAACCCTCCACCAGAACCAGCATCCCAGCCCATGCCATAATTTAAAAACTGAGTTAAAGCCATCAAGAGAATCTGAAGGAGACAGTCAAGCCCCCTGCAACCCTTCTCCCTTCCCCTCAGCCTGCATTAGCAACCAACTTCCCCCAAATTCAACGATCCCACTGAAAGCAACCAGGCAACAAGTTTGTCAAGAGTCCAGCCTCCAACTGGCTCAAAACAACATCACACCAAAACCCAAGGGGAGACGGAGCAGTTCCGTCCCCAAAGCTGCACGTGGAGCACCATCTGCAAGAGCTAGTCAATATTTCACATTATTTAGACAGCCAGGATCTCTTTGGCGTACATGTTTGCATCCCGGCATATGTGCCTCACCGACGCCGTGCTCCGCGCAGCTCCTGGCCCGCATCCATCGCCCGACAGATCCCGGCGGCATCGCCCAACCCGCCAAGCCTCCAGCAGCAGGACCAGGGGAGCTGCTGTGCCCCTGCAGCTCAAGGCAGGGCCCGTTCCCAGCAGGTCAAACCTGCTGTTTAACCCTCAGCACGGCGCTGCAAAGGCGCGAGGCGTGCGCGCGCGTTCACGCCTCTCCTCGGTAACCCCAAAACCTCCACGCTGAAGCGTTCCCAAACACCTTTCCTTACTCCAGAGCTGGAGAGGGCTGGGTAGAACCCAGCTTAGCTTAGCTGTGAGCAGCTCCACCCCATATATGCCTCGGCTGTGTCACCGTCACTGCTCCAGCACTACTGGGCTGGCAACAAGCCAGCATCTGGAGCAGGAGTGACACATTTCCAAAGGAACAGGAGTCCCATCTGGCAGAGCACATGGATGCAGCATGGCAAAGCCCCTGGAGCACCCCATGCCACACCATCCCAGAGACTCCAGCCACAGACATCCCCACATGAGCCCCTTCTCCCAGCCAGACGTCAATCCCAGCTGCAGCTGCTCCAGCAGGCGGAAACACCGGCACGGGGATCACGGCGGGACACATCCCATGCTGCAGGCACCACTGTGCACAGATGCCCGTGGCATGTCCCCACCTGCACGTGGTACAAGGACATGAAGCCACCTGCAGGGCTGCAGGGAAGGGACACACTCCAGCACAGTCATCAGGCACAGGGACACCTGCACACAGCTTAAGTTACTGCTCCCCATAGAGGCATTTTGGTACCAGTTACATCCCTGGTCCCATGAGGGCATCTCCCTGCTTTTGGCATCATAACCTGCCCAGGAGCAACACAGGCTCAATCCCAGCCCCAAATGTTCTGGGGCTTCCTCTCCAGTCAGTATCATTACATCCTACTACAGTGACCCAGCCTCAGGTCAGGGCTGCAGGAGCAGGAAGGGGAACGCAAAGTGTCCAAGATAGGGGGACAGGTTCAGATGGACAGGTTGGGAACCTCGCAGGGCAGTGTCACCATGCCAGCTGGGAAACAGCAGCAGAACTGAGCTGATGCCACCAGCCAACCCCCAAAGCCACCTCACACCTGGAAGCTCTTCCCAGTAACTTCTAGAAGCCATAACAGCAGTGCTGCTCCTTGGAGAGGCATAAACCCAGCACGGGAGCTCAAAGCACATTCCAAAGCTCTGCAGGCAGAGAAACTGAGGCACGGGCAGGTGCAATGACTTGGTACATCATGCAGCTGACCAGCAGCACAAGCAGAGAACCACTTGAACTCCAGCCTCGTGTCTGTTTTCCCTTGCAAAGTGCCTGAAGAAGCTGCACAGGCTGTATTTACCTGGCTTGCTCCCTGCCAGGAGTCAGAGCTGGAGTAGGGAGCAGGAATATGAACCACAGCTTTCCTGGGGATGAACCCAATGCAAATCCAGCCTCGAGGCACTGCCAGAACATCCCTTTCTCAGTAAAGCCCTGCAGCAGCCACGCTGACGAGCTGCTGGCATCAGACTCGCACGTAGCCCAAAACCTGCTGCCCCAGTGCCCTGGGCAGGACCTGGAGGTGAAGCTGCTCCTCCATGTGCTGAGGAACTGCACTCGCAGGAGGCGGCTGCGGGTGAGTCGCTGCCTCCTTGGATCTCCGTGCCAGAAAGCGATGCCAAGGGGAGAAATTCTACCGCAGTGAGCAACGCACAGCTCACCCCAACCATGGGCTTCTGCCAGGAGAAAGGGAGGGGAAAAGGGGAAACCACAACCAGCTCCATCTGCCTGGGGCCAGAGTGTTTGCTGAACCAGCACAAGATCCGCTTTGCCCAGGGACACGCCGACAGGTCTCGGCAGGCTGAGCCACGCTCCTCCAGCCGACTGCTTGCCCAGAGGCGGTCTGGCACCACAGCACAGGCAGGGAGGTGCAAGCTGGCAACACTGCCAAGCCCAGACTGGCAGTGCCCCCCCTTCCCTGCCAAGTTACACCATGCCAAACACATGCGTGTGCCCATTAGCTCAGCCTCTGACCGCCTGGGAAAGGCACCACCAACACGTATCTCATGCCAGCAGGGACACACATGATCCAAAAGCAGCCCAACTCTGAGGGTAAAAGGGTTCAGGGCACAGAAATCGCCCCTCAAAACACCTTATCCCTACAGCCAGCAGCCAAAACACAACCCCTGTGATGCTCAAGTTGCTGCAGTGGATGAGCACACCTGTCCTCCTCCTTCCCAGCTCCAAGGTTATAAAATACATGTTTTGCACAATTGAGACATAAATCACTAAGGGCTGTTATTAGAGGAACTTGGCGGGTGCGTATGTGTCAGCCCACTTGAAAACATCTTCTTCATCTTTGCTCAGCTCTCCAGAACGGCACGGGTTTGGGGGAAGAGGTACGGCCTGGGGTGACTCACCGCCGAGAGGATGTGACCGATGAGGAGATGAGATACCGGCGACCGCACAAACCGCACACCAAACGTCTGGAGGCCGGAGGTCACGCTGGGGGAAGTGGGAGGGAAACAGACCCCACGTGCTCAGCCAGCTTGGGGATGCCAAAGGTCCCTGTGAGGAGGGAGCCGACAGAAAGCACTGCCAGGCAGAGCTGGGGTAAGAGGGCAGGCGGCCACGCCTGCAGCACAGGGGGATGCCACAGGTCACCCCCGAGTTTTAAACCTGTGGGGCTTTCTCCAGCTTGGCCCCTCACAACTCAAGCCTAAAATTCAGTCCCAGCTGGACAACTCAGTCAAGGCTGGGTTGTGAAAGAGCCAGACAGGAGGAGGGAATGCTGGAGGCAACATGCTGGAACTGAACATATCTCCCCCGTGGACACAGCTCTGGCCAGTGAGCCCGGCTATACGCCTGAGGTGACATGGGTGTGTGCCAGCACTGGGAAAGCTGCTCCACCCCTCCTCGGCTGTAGGTGACCGGCTGGCACCTTCAGCATCCCCGTGCTGCCCTCCACACTTGCTGCCAACATGGTACAGAGGGGACAGCTCACCTGGACACCCATGAAGGGTTAAGGGCAGCAAGTGAGAGCAACACAGAAACACCACTCAATGGGGAATTCACTCTCCCAGTCTGGTTCCATGTTTCCAAACTAACGAAGAGCACCAGCACACCAGAGAGAAGTGGCATCCACAAAGCCTTTGCTCATGCCTTGGGACAGCTTTCCAGTTGGAAAAGAGACCTTTGATCAAGTCCAGCACAGCTGGACAGCGCTGGTGGCTGGTGTGGGACAACAGGTGGCCACATGCACTGCTGGCTGCAAAGCACGCCCAGAAGCTGAGCCCTGGGCATGAGCCATCCTTGTCTCAGAAGCCACAGCCCTGGCACCGGAAGACCAGTGGCCTCCAGCACCCCGGGAGAAGTGAAGTAAGTCTCCCCCATCACCCCCATCTGCTCGTTAGACGTTTCTGCCACTCATGAAATATTTCCAACTGCCAGCATCTCTCCCCATCCTCCCCGGGCCATGATGGACAGACACATTGCCAGGACTCGGGCTGGCACCCCTCTGCAAGGGGCTGTGGCCACAGAAGAGCCTGAGCTACAAAGCATGACCCCTTGGACCCTCCAATCTGACCCAGCAGGGCTGGGAAACACATCAGCGAGAATTTGGGTATATTTCCATGGGACGTTTTGAACGCTGGGCACTCCAGGGAGATTTGCAGCCTGGCTGCAGCCAGTTCTCAGCCGGCTGCTGGGCACAGCACAGAGCAGGAGCTGCAGCCGCCCTTGGCCGGGAGCACAATCACCTCTTCCCCAGTCCGGCTCCCAGTGCCTCACAGGCAGCCAACTGGGACAACAGTCCACACCACAAACAGCTGGATAAACGCTTACATCCTCCCCGGCAGGGAGGGAGGCGAGGAAAGCGGGGAAGGTCCAAGCACAGCGAGTACCTTCCCACTGCTGGCAGGACAGACACCACACCAGCTGCCTGTGCTTACCATCATCACTGCATCCCTCATCCTCTCTCCCTGCAGAAGCAGCAGATTCCCAGGGAAGACTTCCAGGGCTCCCGCTCCAGCACACACCTCCCCATCTCTGCCCCGCTCGGCGAGGCACAGCCGCAGCTATTCCTCATGCACACATTTATGGCTGCAAACAGCTGCGAGCCGGAGTGCTGACAGTGTAAATCTTTGCCACCTCCTCCCCTGCCTGCCGGGGCAGCTCCAGTGACACCCGAGGCACCGGAGCCGCTTTGACTCTGTGCCATGCACGAGACACCAGCGATACGAGCCCCTGAACATGCTGGGCTGAAACCAAAGCCCCCGGATCAGATGTGCCTGGACTCCAGCGGCGGCTGGTCCCTATCCCTGTCCCCAGCAGCCCCAAGCTGCTGTCACAACCCACCACTCTCCGTGCCAAAAACCACCCCAAAAGCCTTATTTACACCCCATGCCACGGGACTGGCAGTAGCTTCAAAGCCCTAATTTACAGCCTCAATTCTCTGCATCCTCTGAAAGCCTTCAATCCCATCCCTGCGATCCAGAACAGCCAGGGCAATTTAACTCCCCATTTAATCTTCTGAGGGCCCTGTCGAGCTCGGAGACAGCATCCTCCGGCGGGGGGTCCACACTCCCAGACTTTGCTGCCTTGAACAGCGCCGCGCCGCTTTCCTTCAGCTGCAGAAATCACTACCTTAAAAGCCAAGGCGAATTCTCCCTCCAGCTCAGCACAGCTCTCTATTGTTTCTTTTAATTTTATTTTATTCCACGTGGGAATCCGTGTCCAGGCTGTTTTATTTTTAAGTGGCTCTTGCTCAATATTTACTATGGCTCGGAGCTGCGTCAGCACAGGAACGCTGCGCGCTCGCGCCAGGTTTCCGACCAGCCCTCCCGCAGCCATTCCCGATCCCATGCCATGATTTTCTTGCCGTGTCACCCTCGTGGTGAACCACCAGCTCCCCCACAGCCACAGGACACTGAAGGACAAAGTGCATGCACAGGGCATGGAGGGGTTCCCTGCTTCCATGGAAATAAATATCACCCTGTGCCGCTGACCTCCTCACCCAGGAGCTGGAACAGCCCCAACAGCCTGGAGATGGCAGAGGAGGAGAAAATGGGAAGTAGCTCATTGGACTCAAAATGGAAGGGCTCAAGGGACTGGTGTTCACGCCTGGTTCTGTCCCAGTGTCCCAGAGACTTAGTTTCCACCATGCAACAAAACAAATCCAAGGTGTGCCAATGCCTCGGGAAAAGGACACCAACAGGACACTCTGAAAATCCCCCACAAGGTCACCCACCAGCTCCCCATTAACAGCATTTCCATGGGGACAGCAGGAAGCAACCCAAAAGGGGACATGAATCACCCTGGTAAAATGAAGGTGGCTTTTCCTCACATAGGAGGGACCAAGATGGAAACCATCCCAGAGGGATTCTTGACATGATGTGCAGCCAGTCCACTCAGTCTGAAACACGGGGTCTGGGAATCACTGATCTGGTCCCACACTAATCCTGACACTCAAACCAGTGTCAATGCTCCTGGGTCACTGCCAGCTGCCACAGCAGAAGCTTCTCTCACATGCCCCCAGCCTGAAATCCCCCACCACGTCAGATGTCTCTCCTTTTCTGCTCATAATTAAACTTGACACCCCAACAGGGGTCCCCCGAAACCTCCAGGCTCTCACTACACAACCACAAAATTCTCTTTAAACAGCAAGGAGTGACATGGTGGAGTCTTCAGCTGCACATTTACTAAAATGCTGTATGGAAATTGAAAAAATAATTATTTAAACTCTCAAAGTGATTAGCAGAATCCCCAGGAATGCAGAGCCTGGCTGCTAGACTGCAGTCTTGCCTTCCTCTTCTGATTTTCTAGGACAGCATGAAAATGCCTTTGCTCTGGTTCATCCTTCACCATGTTGAAGATTCTTTAGCCCCTGGTGTCCAGCACAGACGGATCCTAAGGCTCACTCTGCTCCTGGCACTGGATGCACACCTGCAGTACAGGTGCTCCCCCTCCTTCCTAAGCATAGAAATTTAATCCACCTCATTTTTAAAAATTTTATTATTTTTTTAAATCACCCAAACTCAGTGTAAAGGATGATACAAACAAGTGAGCCCCTCCTTGCCTGAGCCCTGCCCGCATATTTAACCCAGCACCACCCACACACTGTCCCGTGCCTTCATTAGAAAAAAGCTCATTACCCTTCACTGCCAGAACCAGGAGAGCTACAGGAGCTCAGTGGGGGAGGTTATTGTGGGATGGCATCGGTGCTGGTCCCCACATCACCTGCACCAAGTGCCTGCCAGCAGCAATTAAATCAGCCTTCAAAGAGATCCCAGCTTTCCCAGCACCATTAGCCGTGCCCTGGAGGGAACACGGTCTATTTTCAGCCACAATGACTTAAGATCAGGTCACCAGCAGGTTAAATGGGACTGTGCAGCATCATATCCCTGCTCTCCCATTGAGAAATTAAACACTGCTGTGTGATGGGCAGCACCAGCCCTGGGCACACACCAGGTGCCCACTGAAAGGTAAATGGCACCTGCCTGCTCCTCTCCTCTGCTTCTCCCTGGCCATGGACACCCGCTGCCCTGGCTGCCTTACCTCTGCCTGGGGTGGTGAGTGGGGGCTCACTGCAGGATCACCCCTGGCTGCCTCCCTGCCTGTCCTCATGTCCAGCACAGTGACAGCTCACGGCCAGAATGGTCCCACCACGCCCAAGACCAGGAGTGTTGGAATGAGCCCCATCCTGCACGCCCCATCCTGCAAATCCACATCTGCACAGTGCCAGACCAGGGCTGCTCATCTCACCCCTTCCTCCCAATGGCCCAACTGCAAGTCCCCAAGCTGGGGACTGCCCCAAGCCACCAGGGTTTCACCACAGCCACCAGGGAGGTGCTATCTCCCCGCAGCAGCTCCATCTGCTCCACCGGTGGGTCCGCCACCAAAACCCAACCAGCCACCCCACCACTAACATCTGGCGGGGAGGTGGCAGCTGGATGTGGGTTTGTTTTGCCTCCCAGGCTCCTGCCAGGCGCAGTCAGCACGAGCCAGGATGACTCAAAGCCCGGGAGACGCAGCCTCCGTCGCTGCTTATTTTAAACCCTCTTGTCTGCAAAGCGGCTGCTGCGGCTCAGCGCCTCTCGGGGTGCTCTGCAAAGGGGGTGGCACTGCAAGGTGAAACTGAGGCACAGCCCCACGATCCGACCTGGGCACCCCAGTCACTGAGCACAACACGGGGGGCCAGCAGCAAGAGGGGATCAGCTCTCAGAAACACCTCAGGGCTGCAGCAAGGACACTGCCAATGAATCAAGTGAATTCATCAGCTCCAGCTTCATGATTCCCTTTGGATACAGCATAGCCAGCACACAGTAAGTGCAAGGTGAGGCTGGATGCTCCAGCATGTGCTGCTCTGTGTGCCACAGGAGTGAATGCACCCCTCTCCCAGAGCCCAGCACTGACTTCCTAAACAGCATCTGCAGGGACCTAAACCACCCTGGGAAAAATTCAGGGACAGGCTGCAGGCATTTAGGGGTGGAAGAAAGGGATCCACACAAGGATAACAATCTCGTAAGGCTCTTTTCCTTAGGAAACCAGGCTCAAAAGCTCAGCCTCTGCCAAGCCTCTTCTCTTGACCCCATGCTCAGCCTTTTCTCCTTCCAGAGGCTCCTGCCCTTCCCACACCCTCCTGAACATCAGCCCACGTCACCTCTTCTTCACCAAAAAAGCTCTGAACTGCGAAAAAAAGGTGTATCTGCGGCCAGCAAATGCCCAGAACCCCACACCTCCCCACTGCTGATAATGGGAGATAAATGCACAGGCAAATATTATGGCAGTAAGGTTTAATTCCTGATGAATTATGCAAATCCGTATTCAAATTGAAGCGCAGCCCTTGGGCTCTTGACAAATTGCCAAGCTGGCCCTGATGACACCAGGCAGGGACAGCCAGCCCTCCATCAGGTGAGGCACTGCAAGGGTGCCCTATATATGCACATACACACACAGGTATGTGCTTGCACATCTCAACCAGGGAGACCAAGCAGTACCTGTAAGAATGGTTCAAGAGTGACTTTTTCATTTCCCCCTCCTCCCAGCTGCATCAGTGTGTCCAAGGAAGGCCACCAAGCTTTCGGGTCCTCCACAAGATGGAAGCGGCTTGGGGTGATGGTGAGATTCAAAGCAGGACAGAAAATAAAATCCACCATGTCCAGGGCTTGGCAGAACAGGCAGCAGAGGGAGGCAGGAGGGGAAAGCCTGAAGCACTTGTGCCAGTATGACTGTCAGCCCCGAAACCGAGGAAAGGAAGATCTGTCCACAAAATAGTCACAGAGAGGGCTCATCTGATGGAAGCAGGAACTTCCGATCCCACACAAACCCCAACATCCATTAAAAGTAGCAGAAGAATTGCTGCTTTGTGTCACTAATCTCATTAGGGAGAAAGCCCCGCTGCAGTGCCGGGATTGCAAAGGGAAACCCCGGCAGGCTGCACACCCCAGGAGTGCCCTGCCCATCTGAGCAGAGCCAGGGCTTCCACCAGCACCCCGGCACCTGCACCCTGCTCTACTCACCCGCCTGGATCTCTACTCACTGGAGCATTATCCACTTGGCTTGTGTGTGACACGGCATGTGGGATGTCCCCACGCCCAGCAGAGCAGGACACAAACACCAGGATGACACACACTGCACGGCGATAACGAGGGAGCTGCACACAGCCCAGCCCCTCCAAAATCCTTTCTCCCCCGCACAACGGCCACTGCTGTTATTATTTTTAATTCTTTTTTTTTTTTAATTAAAAGCAATTAAACCAAATGCATAAAAAACATATCCAAATTCTGATGAATTTGGATGAAATTCTGGGGAATTCTGATGAAAAGGGATGGGGGCATAAAGAGAATTAGGGGCAATATATCCCACCACAAAAGGTAAAAAGGGCTCTTTGCTGGCAGGGATGCGTCAGAATAAGATGGATGGAGGCAGAAGCAGGAGCAACCTCTGCAGAAGTTGCTGGGGATACAGCTCCAGAGAGACAGGGCTGAGTGCCTTAAAATTTCTGTTATTTCTCTAAAAAGACATACTGCCTCCTGAATATTGCTCCTTCCCTTGCTCCGAGCCCACCATGTTTGGCTTGCCTGCCTGCATCCAACTCCCTCAAAATGGCTCTTTGGCCACTGCTAAGCTGGCAATAAAATTTATTCCCAAGGTCACTTCAATCCTTTTGCCACTATTTCAATCTGGCTGGATTTAAACAAAACCCAGCCTTCAGCCACACCGAGCCCCCCCCTCTCGGCCCCTCCTTTCTGCCCATCACTTCCCTGATTTAGCGATGCCAAACTCTCTACTACCTTTCGCTTCCCATAACCGTCAGCAGCAACAGCTGGAGAGGAAAACGGGAGCATATTGTGCACCCAACAGCTGATCCTGGCGGCGTGGGGAGCGAGCCCAACTGTCAGAGCTGTGGCACTGCTGGATCGGGGGTTCCTGACGGATTGGGGGTTCCTGCCGGATCGAGGGCTCCTGCCGGATCGAGGGCTCCTGCCGGATCAGGGCTCCTGCCGGATCAGGGGCTCCTGCCCTGCATCCCCCAGCCAGAGCCCACGGGGACAGAGCTGAAGGGGCTGTGTGGCTGCCGTCCCGCTGGCGTTTAAGGGCTGGGGAGAAGCGAACAATAAGCAAAGCAAATAAACAGCAGAGAGGGACGGCGTCGGTGGGCGCGTCGCGATGCCTGCAAGACACCCAGCTGTGCCACCCCGGAGTGAAGGCAGCCAGAAACGCGGGGATGGGAGGAAACACGGGGAGAAGGAAGCTGCCAAATCCTCATAGCGAGGGTGAGGCAGCCACACCGGAGTGGTCTCATCCCAAACTTTTGCTTTTTAAAGAGCATCTCCCACTGGAAAAGCCAGCAAGGGGCTGTGCAGATGGACACAGCACTGCTCCCTCGCTCCAGATCCAACAGGCAGGAACTCGGGGCTGCCCTCGGCTCCTCCACCCCGCCTGAATTTTCAGGTTGTTCAGGGCACACCGTGCTCTCCGTTTCAGCAGCGAGGCTGAACAAAGCACTCCCTTGTCCTCGGCACCTCGAGCAGGCGATGCTGGATCGCGTTACCTAACCCAGACCAACATCTCCTCGTCCCGGCACGGCAGCTTTCGTGTCAGCACATGCCAGGCTGGCCCCGATTCCCTGCACCACCTCCTGCCCGGAGCTTTGACTGGGCCAGTTTAGTACACGGTGAAAACACACGGGGCCTTGTTTGGACTCGTTGGGTGCTAACCCCAGCTCGGGGAGGAGATCCGACACCCTCGCGCCGCTCGCAGCCGCGGCCGAACCGCAAGGCGCTCACCTGGAAGGCTGCCACAATGACGTTAATTCCCCTTAACAATGTTCATTTCCATATTCATCGGAAGATGGTGAAATGACAAGATGGGGGGTTATTTACTATGTAATTATAAACTAATTTCAGCTTTACCTTGGGTTATCCTAGGAAGGAGATCTAAAATTTCCCTTACGAAAGCCTGGCGCTGTTAACCACGTCTTGAGTGAGATTAATTCCCAGCAATTTCCATTTCTCCAACAGCTGCTCTGCTGGGAAAGAGTAGGAGCTTGTGCCCAACACCAGGGATCTGCCCAGTACCCCACGCCACCCCTGGCTAGGATTTCCAGTGCCGGCTCATCCTCCAGATCAGATTTTCTCTGGCACACCATCAGTCAGGGATGGGACCCGTGGTTTTCCAACCCTACCAAGGAGACTCTGTACTGGGTAGGAGGCAAGGCACGCTCCAAGTGGGAGAAAGGCTGCTAGAAACCACACTAAAAAATGACACCTTCACCAGCCTTGCATTACCAGAGGCAGGGACAGATTCCTGCCCGTTCACCTGGGAAGGTGTTGGAAACCCTCACACAGCAGAGGATCCCGCAGGACCTTGCTCCTGGCAAGTTTACGTCACCACATTGGCCCTTGGGCTCTTGCCCGTGTTCCAAGCTCAACATCCTACCAGCTACCACTGCTTGGGATGGGCACATCAAGGGAATATGCAGCACAGGCTGGACAGTCCTTCCCACTGCTCCTGAAGGATGGAGATGCCACCCCACAGCCCACCAGGACCTTGAGAAAAATCACTGGGACATCAGAGAAACACGGGAGCTCAGGGTGGGAGACTCCCAAAAATGCACAAGTCCCTTTTCCACCACCATTTCAGCCCAGACACTGCTCCTGCCTTCCTCACAGCCTACGAGTTGGCCGCCAGCCCGAGGGAGCTGCAGGGACATCACTCCATGGCCGAGCACTTCCTCCACCCCCGGGGATGCCGTGTGTGTGAAGAGCAGAGTGTGACGGGACCGAGCACAGCATCACTGCCCCACTGGGACAGCCACACTCCCTGCTCAAAAAGCATCTCCTTTCACCAGGGCCCCAAGGGAGGGGAAGCATCCTCCCAGGCAGGTCTCCAGCCCGTCCACATTCCTCCCGGTGCTACACGGAGCCCCTGCCCCAAGGAGCCCCCCGAGCTCTGCCCCTCGCACCACCCCCTGCACAGGCAGGGAGGGGGAACTGCGATTTCAAGGGCCATTAAACACCGATGGTATTTCCCTTGCAGCATCAAAACGGGATCAAAAAGAGCCGTGCCAAACCACGGGCAAAATCCCGCCGCCGGTCCGGGAGCCACCGTGCTCCGAGCACGGAGCGCTCCGGTGCCCGATCCACACTACCCCGGTCTCTGCATCTGCAAAGTGAGTTTAGCATGGATGCAGTTTCACGAACGAATTGTGCTTCCACTGGCACTGCCGACGGCAAGGCCTCCTGCAAAATCTGCGGGCTCAGCAGAAGCACCATTTTGCCATTATAAGGACGGCTACAGCGGGATTTTGCTGGCACAGCAGCGCTGTCCTGGGGGATGGAAGGGTATTTTTATTTCTTTTCCTATGCTCCTACCTGCCCCAGCTGTCTGGAAAACTTCTCCCCCAGGCACAGCAGGCCTGGAAGCAAGGACGGTCTCCAATCTGCCTTAAATCCCTGCATCTGAATGCACATGCTAATGTGAAGTAGGAAAGCAGGGAAACCAAAATCTCTCCCCTCTGTCTGCCCACTTTCCTTCCAGCCACTGCTCTGGATCTGTATTTAACACAGTCAGCCCTGCTCACAGCGGTGTGTTCTTTTTCCAGAGCACTGAAAAGTGTTTCTGAAGCACATTTTAATGGAACAGGCTGAGCACCCTTTTATACAAATTCCGATCTGCTCTTGCAGCCCTCCACCCACGAAACGACACCTCAGCACACAGCAAAAAGCACATTTTTATTAATTACTATTGATACAATTTTAAACTTGGAGAGTCTTTTTTTGGATGGGGTGATCCTTGCTCACACACAGCACCGCTGCTGCCTGGCAGGGACGCGGTCCCAGAGCAGCCCTTTGCAATCGCGTCTGAGGGAGACTTTTCCACCTCCCCCAAAACACAGAGCCTGCCAAGAACAACACGCTCCTCCGGGATGGAGCCGAGACCAGAATTCAAAGACAGTGAATAGGGAAGGAGAAAAAACCGATAAACCTCCATATTTTGAGCTGCTGCAGAGCAGAGCAAAGCCTTGCTTTAATGGACTCAGCTACCTCATTCCATCGATTGCAGCCTCTTTTTTTTTTTAAGTAACGTCTTTCCCAACAAAATCCAGGCATGAAATTCCACTGCAGACAGTCCCTTTTCTCCTCTATCCCCCCGCAAGACCCATCGGGGGAGAAGGGGAGAACCCCCCTGCCCTCCTCAGGTCGGAATGCCCGGGAGGACAGGGGGGGACAGGGAATGGCATCCCCGCATCGGAGACCGGCTCAGCTCCCACCTTGGCCTCCGGATCACTCCTCCCTCCATGCTCTTCCAACAAAGGGGCTTCTATCCCCGTCCCCAGGGCCAGCACGGCAGCGGCCAAAACGCCACCAGGGAGCAGAAATCCCCCGGAGACGAGCCGAGGGTGCAGGGGTCACTGGACACAGCCCAGGCGCTTCGGCGCTGGGGCAGAGCCCGGCTGCCGGAATGAGCAGAAGGTACGCGAAAAACAAGGGGTGGGTGCCGGCCATAACTGGATTCTCAAATATGGCAAATCGTGCTATTTTTACAGGGGCGTATTTATTTTCGGAGGACGCTGGGACGGATTCAAGAGTCTCTTTCTTCAGCCCGGCGGTATTTAAGGATCGGTTTGAACTGGCTCTATTTAAAGGCTTCGCCTCCTGCCCACTTTTCTTAACCCCTTGCACAAGCCTTTGCATTCCACCCCTCCTAAAAACAAAACAAACCCCCCCCCAAAAAAAAACACAACAACAACAACAACAAAAGCACCAAAACCACACGCCAACAGCACTGGGAACGCAAACCTACAAAGGGCCCCTCGGTAGCAGGAAGCAATCATCATTTCAGGCGATATTGTTAAAGCCGTAAAAAAAAAAAAAACAACAAAAAAATATCCCTGCCTATCCCGCTGCTGTGGTTTAATGGGAGTTTCGGCTGTTAATTGTGGAGATCTTTTTTAATGGAGTTTAGCCTGACTGGGAATTGCCGTGACAAAGCCGAGCTTTGCGAGGATCGTGCCGGAGACCGGGCACCACTGAGGCACAGGGACAGGGGATTTCAAACAGCTCCCAGAAAAGGGGAAATAAAAGGAGTTTTAAAAATAAAATAAGAACACAACAGAAAAGAATTGGAGGTTATCACACACCCCCACTCCCTCTGTGAGGGGACCCAAATTTGAGGTTTTCTCCCAGTGTGGTAGGAAAGCTCCCAGACGGCATCAGGGAGCTTGGGCAGCTTGGAGAGGCCAGAGCTCTGTGCCTCCCTCCTGACCTGCCTGGATTTCAGAGAAGGAAACTTTGGGAGGAGAAATAAAACTAATATAAAAAAATAAAGAAAAGAAAAATAAAATAACCCAATAAAAAAAATAAGAATGGTTTAAAAAATACCAAGACTCCACACTCAGTTTGGCTTGAGATTGTCCAAATGAATTTTTGCAAAGATCATATTCCGCTGCAGTAGGAGGTGGAGGAAAGTGGGGAAAAATAATCAGGGGAAAAAAAAGGGAGAGAAAAAAAAAAAAAAAAGACAAAAGGGAAGGAAAAAGATGTTTGNNNAAAAGAGAAGGAAAAAGAAGGTGTTTGCCCATGTGCTTGGCTTCATAGCCCCGTTCGCTTTACACCTCTCCTCTTAGCACCTGGGAAATTGGCACTGCCACCTAGTCTAAAACTAATAAATCTTTTTCCCTCGATTCAGGCTGCTTCCTTCTCTGCAGATGTTGGCAATCAGGTTTGCAAATTTCAAAGTCATTCATCCCGGGCGGCTGGGAGAAAAGCAGGTTTATTATTGCAAAACCTGTCACCCTCCCAACGCCTAAAGTAAACTCCTAGTCACCTCTCCACGCCCAGGGGAAAGAAAGCGGGAAAAAAAAAAAAAAAAAATTAAAAAAAAAGCCAGAGAGGGAAATCAAACGGACAGAAACCCCTGGTGTCCTCCCGGGGAAAGCAGCGAGCAGGAGTGTGGGCAGGAGAGTGCGGCAGTGCCCTCCCAGCAGCGCCGGACTCTGCGAGCCGCTGGGAAAGGGAGCTCGGAAAAGGGGGAAAAAAATGAAAAGCCTCCAAAACACAGAAATAATTTAAACAAATAAATAAAAAGCTGACCGTGGGAAAAAAAAAATAAACTTCGTATATTTCAGTGTCTACTTTTTTTTTTTTTTTTTAAATTGGAAATGCAGCCGTAGGGCTGCCCAAGGATGAAGCGTGTGGAGAAGGGGGAAAAATTATAAGGAGGGAGCAGTCAACGCATACTGCATGNAGGGAACAGTCAATGCATACGGCATGGAAGTTTTGTTTGGGGGTTAAAAAAATTAAAATTGCGCAGGAAAAAAAAAAGGAAAAAATATAAAAAAAGAAAAAACAACATCAAAAACAGCGGTGCCGGCAGCGCTGCCCGGGGGCAGCAGGACCTCAGCGGGGCTCGGGCTGCACCCGGCAAGAAATCACCAAAAGAGCCCAATTTTAGCTCTTTTTCTCAGCCCAGGCTTGTTCTTCTTTGGCTGTCCGGGAAGCGCAGTCCCGTCCCTCCGCAACCCGGTCTGCGCCTCTCCCAGCTTTCTCGAAAATCGGATTTATTCCCCGGATTTATTCCGCAGCCGCCGCGGCAGGGATTTTCCTCAGAGCCAACAAAACCGTACGCTGGAAGGGGGGACTTCTACCGAGTAGGCGCGATTTTTTCCCCCTATTCCCCTGTTTTTTACTCCTTTCCCTTATTTTTCCACCATCACCCTATTTTCTTCGCTCTTCTCCGCCATTCCCCCTCTTTTTTTTTTTCGCCGAAATCAAAACCACGCAGAAGCAGAAAACACTTGGGGAAAACGCGAAAAAAAAACCAAGCCTGCGAGCGCATAACATAACATAAATACATAACTATCACGACGGTATTTATATTTCGGGGAGAGGGGGCAAGGTTAAAGCCCGATCGCGGGACGGAAGGTGCCGGGGGTTCCGCGGAGCCTTACCCGGGTGGGAGTGGAGGCTGATGCCCGATGCGAGGAATTTTCCGGGCTGGAGGGCGGCGGGGAGCCCGGCAGCCATGGGCCCGGCGGCGGGGGCCAGGCGGCCGGTGGCTCCCAGGCGGTGGCTCTCCATGGCCAGCCCGGAGAGCAGCGGAGGGGGGCCGTGCACCGAGCGGGGGGGCCCGAAATCTCGGCCATCCATCATCCACTCGCCGGCTTCACGGAGTCTCCCG